>JAJJWW010013017.1:0-251460 GCA_023531295.1 Papaver armeniacum | reverse complement strand
GAATGATCGTAGTTCGCCAATCATCGGTCTTGGTGTCTTGTGGTAGTATTGTGATAACCATGTCGCATTTTATGGTTCTCCTCATCGTCGTTAGGGTTTCTTCCAAACCTTCGAACTTCAACTTTGGAAGCCGTGTTGCTAGAAAATCTCGGCGTGTTTGTCGTTGGGATGCTGACCGACACGGGCTATGGTTGCATCGGCAAAATAATTTAGTAACCTCAGTGCTTCTGACTGGAGACATGGAGCTGGGCCAAGCATTTCCTTAGTGCGTGATGCCCCATTTATCCGATTCACCCGCAACTTGGAGTCACCTCATTCCTCCCAAAGGTGACTCCCACTTTCTTGGCTATCGATGCCTGCATGAGGACGGCTGCGTACTGGCCACGAGTTGTTGGTGCGTTTGAAGTCCAAATCTGAAATGGAGCGCGAGAATACTTCCCAGCTTGGAGATATTAATCACGCCCGCTTCTCCTCCGAGACATCGTTAGTGGGTAAAGCGTGAGCCATCAAAATACAAGAACCACTTCTTCTTCCAAGACGGAGACGTCTGTGAAATTCTCTAGGAGATCTTCGGTAGCTCCGTAGGCCTTTCCAGAAATGCCGCCAAGAAGTCTCAGAATCGTTGACCTTGATAGCTCTAGTGACGCACGCTTACGCCCCAGCTTCGATATTCGAGAAGCCACTTGCCTATCCTCCAGCTGCGACTGCTTGAAAGTAAAAACTTTGCAGGATCGATTTATGACACGAGATATCACCTTGTTATTGACAAAGCAGGTAACGCCTCGAACTTTCGAATGGAACGGATCAAGGCTAAACATGCCTTTTCCGCTCCGGTATCCGAGTTCGGCCTCTCAATATTCGGCCGAAGTAGTATAAGGGACGTTCGGTTCCCTCGCCGCCTTCCCGAGCGAGCAGAGCTCCATCACGATGTCACCAAAGCGCATGTAGATGTAGCGGCTTCTCGCAAGTGTGAGACTTCATAATGGCCGGAGATGACAGTATTCAGCTGAATCTTTCGAAAAGCCTCCCCATGTTGCTGTGGTCCAAATGAAGATGGCTCTTTCTTTGATAAGGGAGTGAATGCAGGCGCAAGTTGGGCTAGACCCTGTATAAAACGCCGGATGTAAGTTTACCTTGCCCATGAAACTTTGGAGTTCCTTCACAGCCACTGGAGACGGCACTGTGGAGGATAGCTTGAGTCTGTGGACTGTCTACCTTGATCCCTTCCGCAGCTACTTGGAATCTTAGAAATTTGCTCGAAGAGACACCGAAAGCGCATTACAAAGGATTCATCTTCAACTTGTATTCTTGACACCTCGCAACACTTGTCGTAAGACGTTGCGCGATCTCGCCGGTGCTCTCGACTTCGACCACACATCATCTACGTAGTCTCTCTACTTGTTTATGCATCATGTCATGGAAGATTTCCGTCATAGCACATCGATACGTCATGCTCACGGTTCCTTAAACCGAATGGCATAACAAAGATAGTAGAAAATTGCCAAGATCGGGTTCTAAGGCCGCCTTACTTCAGACATTGTGCTCATACATCCTTATCTCGACATAGCCGTAAGCAACCATCCATGAAGCGAAAACATGTCGTGGTCCGCTAAGTGGCGCCTACCAACATGTGTCGATGTTAGACAGGGGAAAGTCGCCCTGGGGCAAAAAGACTCGTTCAAGTCTCCGAAATCCACGCAAAGACCAATCCGTCCGTTTTTCTTCTTTACCGGACCACATTAGCTAACCGTGCTCGGATGATGAATGATCTAATAAAGCCGCAGCTAGTAACTTCCCGAATTTCTGTTCTTGATTTGTTCTTCTACCTCATGTCCAATTGCCTCGAGATCGCTTGATTGGCTTGGATCCAGCATGACATGTAAGATGGGTGACCAATTTTCATCCGCACCAGAATTTCCTCGTATGTCCGAGCGAACACATCTTGGTATTCCTTGAGTAGTTGAACAAGACTCGTACGTCGCCTGTGGATGAGAGCTGAACTCGACAGAGACCGGCTCTGGGAGATTCTTCTGTTCCCTGATGTTAGCCAAATTTCGTAGTTCGTAGGAGTGGAATTGGTTCAATCTTTGTAGTTGAGCGTGGGCGCCCAATATATCCTCTTGTATTCGTCGTTTCGCAAAGATTCAGCCTGGGCAGAGACCGAGCGCCGCCTCGCTAATTGCTAATAGCGGCGCGCAGTATTGTCTTCCCTTTGGTCACGCTTCGCTGTAAGTGCTGCTCCCTGTGTGAACGTGGTCAAGCTTTACCGATAAATATGGACGCCGGCTCCGAGAAAGCATGTCGTGGTACTTGGCCCTGCGACGCATGTCGACATCTTTCTTCCCGGGATTGGGCCCACGTGGGTAGGGGTGCACATGACTTTGTCTCGATTTTCCCTCACGAAGTATCTTTGTCTCGAATGCCTCCACTCCGCATATTGGTGCGCACGAAGACAATGACGCAGAATACGAATGACTTTCATTTATGCATGGTCTAGGCACCGTGTACAATAAGAAACACTCTTGTTGCGTGAAGCCACGGTCTCCCAAGATCATATGGTAGTCCGCTCCTTTCTATGACTTCAAACCTTTTCTCTTGATCGAACTGGGTCCTACCGATAAATTCTGCATTGGACATACTCCGTATGTGCTGGTCCGAGCTCCTTGAAGTCCGTCATCGTGGTGGGGTCGTGACAATCTTGCATGGGCTAACCTTGGCCTGTCTTCAGAGTCTGAGAGTAATTACATTCCAATATGCTCCCGTGTCGACGAGGGCCCTCCCGAACTCGCAACCCTCGATGTGAGCTGGGCACATGTAGGGCCCTGCCAGGCCTTCCTCTTCCATCATGTCGTCCTCGTGAATGTAACATTATTTATAGATGTTTCCGATGCATTTAAGACTTCCTGACGAGAAGGCAGCCGATGTAATGCCCGTGAGCTATTTTATTAATCGCATGCAAACGCCTCGCCTCATCTGATTCTTCGAGGTGCAAGAGTTCACACAAGCTTTCCACTCAGAGATGTCGCTCCCGATCCACCGGCCTCCGGTTCATAGTAAAGTTGTTGATCTCGAGGGGACTAGTCCCCGATGCAGAGGTCTCTTGAACGCTCATCTATAATGTCATCTTGATGACGAGACTGGGGCGTGCCGCATCGCTTTCGATTAGCTTCATGTTTCTTCGTGAATCTCCCGTGACTCGCATAGTTCGTTTAATGTTGGGAATCTCCCGATCATGCCGCCGATACGCCGCTAGGAGGAGGGGTATCTCCGTTGGAGGAACCATCGATTTGAGACCGCCGAGGTGGTCCTAAGACCAACCATCTTGAAATTGAATAAATAGTATTGAAGAAATTGACTTTACAACCGAGATTAACCTCCCACCGTGGTCGCCAATTGTTTATGGGTGAAAACTATTCCTCGCCGGATTTGGTAATTTGGGGTGTGTGGATGAGGAATGAATCTAAACCCTAAACAAATGCATCACAGGGTGAGTGCTTGTAGATTCGTAAATCAATCTGGCCAAGCCAAGAAATGGCCGTCCAGATTTGTTTCGGCCACAAAGCGAAGGAGATGGGGTTGATCTTAGGGAGGAAAGCCGAAGAAGGTGTTGAGATTGGTGAAGGTAGTTGGCTTGCTTATGACTTGTAACATGAAAGGTGAGCAGCTTACGATTGATGCAAGTGTGCTCGGGGTGTTTGAATACGTTCTGTATTAACACTGGTTTCGTCTCTGTCTCGGGACTGGGTGCTGTTGTTCTCTCCTTTTTCTCCTATGCTGAAAATAGGAGAAGAACCTATTTATACAAGTCATTTGAGCCTTATTCACGTCTCTCGTGGGAAGTGAGGAAGCGGAGCGATAGAGCAGTGGAGTTGTGTGTTGGTGCAACACGACCGGCCTTGCCCACTTCCCGTATCTCTAACCAACCATGACTTCCCGACACTTTCTGTGACTCGGGCGTCATTGTACGTCGTACGCCGTAAACCGCCGTGACCAATACCCCCATACGTATCCCCCATTTTGTGACATGATTGATGTTCCCGAGTGTGTGGATCAAGTGACCTACGTAAACTAGCATGTAATGCTAGACTAACTAACCTGAGTTATTTAGGAAGCTCGATACTTGTGAAGTATCATGTGTATCGTATGCAGTACCGCATCAAGCAGATTCAAGCATGTATGAAACATCGTTGTTTTTAAGGCTTGACCTGAGTAAGTCACGAATTTAAGGCTTACCTGAGTAAGTCACGAATTTTAAGGCTTACCGTGTGTAAGTCACGAATTTAAGGCTCACCTATAAGTCACGAATTTAAGCGTCTTGAATTAAGCATCATGTCCACTCATCTTCGAGTGATCGTTTGGAGGCTATACTGTAAGACCCGACTTGACCGATCATTCCAGTGGAAGAGTGGTGGACGGTGATTGTGGTGACGCCTTACCGATAGCCTAACTCATGTCTTAGGCCGGTCCGCCCAAGCCGGTAAAGTCGGGACTGACGAGATGACTTGCGACCCCTCATCTCGCGATCGTTGACGGAATCGTAGTTTCAAGAGGTGCAGCAGTCACTCTTCGACTGGGTCAAACCAAGCATGGGAAGGGTTTTGGAAAGGACTGACCGGCATGCGTGAAACAACAGATGCCATAGCAACAACGTCCGTGCATCTCTCTGTCCCATAAAGGAGCGTATCTAGGCCACTCGATTTGACTCGGCAAAGAGGGTGGTTGAGACTGGCTTTATAGCGCAAAATCCATTGCCGCAAAGGAATTGGAAACCGCGTGACATGCCTAGTTTGGACGCCGCTCCAAGACGACTCAACCTTGGCCTGGCCTTGGTCGATCGGATCCGGCGTGTAGGTGGTAAGTCTGGTGTTCACGCCATACTCGGATTATCCCGACGAAAACGCTGGATCTGCTCCACTCAAATCGTCCAAGTGCAGTCGAGTGGCCGAGACTCGCTTGCAATTTGGGAAGTGTAACCACGCAAGTTTGGACACGCAGTTTGGGATGGCCGGCATGATATGCCTGGCCGATCGGGAGCGAGGGGATAGACGGCCCACGATGGTTATGCTGTATGACCGGACTCGCTAATCTAACTGGGACCCTCCCATTCGCGTCGAGAAGACCGGACGCCCGTGATGCTCAAACCCTACTCTGGGTCCTGGTCGTAAAGCCATGCCCGATTCTGAGCTGCCGGATCGAGTTGACCAACTGATGGCGTCCGACCGATTGGTCGGAGGTGAGGCAGGCCCACATGGATTGTGTTGACATGCCTCGGGCCCTTTGAATTCGCAATCTGCACCCTCCATATACCTCGAAGACGGATGGTCGAGACGTTTATGACACATGGAATGTGCCGCAAACTCCTAATTTAGGCTTCCGTCCATACCGCTCGGTTTGGACGTTGGGCAAGCTTTGCCAGGGCCAATCTCCGGGGAGGCCTACCATGGGCACGTGTTGGTCTCTGGCAAAGGAATATTCCATACGTGCCTCGGGATTATGGAATTAATCCGGCCATCCAATCATGCTTGCCAGGAGCTGGATGATCTAGATCAATATCCATACCGACGTCGAGCCATTACGCTGGGATGCTCAATTCCGCTAGTATAACACACCCATGCTGCAACCTCGTGACGGGCATTTCGACATGCTTTCACATAATGTTCGAGGTTCGCTTGCCTCCGCTCGAGAGCAACACTACTGTCATGCCGACCGATAACGAGCAGACAATACATGCTAACGCTCACGTATTGAATTAATAATGCTATAAATTCACTGTGGTATATGGGATCGTGGATTACATGCTCTAACTCCGGATGAATTTCACGTATTCACGTAATGGGATTGCTGCCACATGCTCCATTCTAGAATTAGCAAAGCTGAAGTGATAACCAACACTTATTAATGGCTTTATCTTTTACAAGATGTCGCCGCATGACTTTCTTCAGTTTTACAATTTTAACCTTAAATGAAAATCCACTCATCTAAGACAATGCACAGTTGGTTTTGTTAATCGAGGAAACCGCAAATGCGTAAAAACCCCTAGACCTAGTCCGGGATTGAATACCACACTCCAGATAATAAGCCGCTACGCACACCACTAACTACACAACTCATCTTCTACTCAGTACCGTAGTTGAACCCTAATCAATCTCAATTGACATGCGATCCAAGGTACATGGGGCGCATGCCCTACGCTCTCTCGATCCCAACAAAGACACTACGCACTTGGATTCCTTGGGCCGATCTCACCCACAACTAAGAGTTGTAGCCTAAAGTCGAAGACTTCAATAAACAAATCTGATCACGATGAAAAGTCTCAAGATGCATAGATAAATATGTCTCCCACAGATAAACCTATGAGTTTTGTTCCGTCTCTTTGATAAATCAAGGTGAACATGAACTAATCTGATAACCCTAATTTATATTCCCGAAGAACATCCTTAGTATTATCAATCACCTCACAATAATCTAAATCGTATGGTAAATAAACTGGATATTGTGGAATTACAAACGATGAGACGAATATGTTTGTGATTTCTTTTATCTTGCCATATCGAGATATAATCTCAAGTCAATTATTCAATTGAACTCGTACGATGAAAATGGCAAGATCGTGACCGCTCAACTACAAGAAATTCGTAGTTTTGCCCGGCTTCACAATCCCAATTAGTCTTTCACCGCTAACCCATAGGGTCTCGAGAAGAAACCTAAGGTTAAAGGCGAATCCACTCTCAACAAAACTAACTAGTATCACACGGGAGGTGTGGGATTAGTTTTTCCAAATGTTAGATGTCTCATTTATATAGTTTGTCAATCGTGGACAGAATCTAAGTTACCTTGGCAACAAAAAAAAGCATTCAACAATCACCGTTAGATGAAAAACTCCGATTCTCCAACCAAGCCAATATCTTTCATCCGTTAGGATCAAAACTTAATAACCAACATGCTTGTCACACACAAATGAAATATGTTCATTTAGGGTTTGAGTAACCGTGCATAAACATGTGTACACTTTAGTTGGTTCACAAATAGTTAACCATTGAGTTAGCCATATGAGCATCCTTCCATATTAATCGTATTCTATCTTTCTCATAATCAAGTTCAAATGACTCATAAGAACTAGTTCAAGAGAGTTGTTCAATCTTGCTTAGGTCTTTATATAAACATGGACACAATTGAAACAAAAATTCCGCTTGATTCACTTGAATCAATTCATTTGAAATATATAGCCACGGGGTTTGCAAAGATTAGTCATTACTTATAATTTATTTGCTTTAAGTTCATGAAACAACCGACGGAGAAATAACCACAAATTTAGGTACGCGTACGATGGTACGCGCACCTTAGCTACCGGTTTGAGTTTACAAACCTCGCAGAAATTTTCTTGCCTCGAAACTTCCGTGGGTACATCGTACACGGTATTCCGTACCTATAGGTGAGCGGGTTTGCTGCTTTGTAGGCTACAAACTCAAACGTAAATTTCTGAAGATGAAAACTTCCAAGCCTGTACAGGGTATCTGCACTGCATCAACCCTGCCTCCTCCACCAATACCGCATGCACACATATGCACGCACTTGGTTTCCCAAGACACGGATTTATACACTAACTGTGCGAACACATTATATATGCTTATATTCATAGTTGGTAATCTCAACTCTATACTTCAATCATCAAACATTCTTCTATAATGTTATAACAATCGTTATTCACGACTATTATCACACAAAGTTATTTTCAAGATTGAAATCATCTTCATGACTTGTGTCATCAAGATGAAAATGGTTAAAGAAAATCTCACCAACACATACTTCGAGAAAAATAAAGTAGTAACCTCGCCGAAATAGCAAATGGGTGTCGTTTATGGATTTCGCGAGAATCTTGGTGTTGCGATATTCCGATCCTACAGATTACTTGATAATAGGTTAGGACTTAACCAAACTCTATAGGATCACTATCAAGTAATACGGAAGTTAACGCTTGTGTAATTTACTTTAAATTATAATAACAAGAATTATAATTACGGAAAACAAAAGTAAATGACACAACAAGATTTTGTTAACGAGGAAACCGCAAATGCATAAAAACCCCGATACCTAGTCCATAATTGAATACTCTCATAATTAAGCCGCTATACAAAATCTAAACCAACTTCGTGATAGTTGAGACCAAGCAACTAAACCTATAGTTCACCTAGTTTCTTCAATATCCCCGCGCTTCCGACATTCGATAAGTGCACGCACTGGAACAATTCCTTTGGATCTAATTCCAAACAGTAAAGGAACAACAAATCTGTTCGGTAATAACTCTATTCAATCACAGTGATATGAGTTAGACAAAGGCTCTTCTGTTTAATCCAATAAACTCCTTTGTCGGGTTTAGATCTATCTATCCAACAACTACAAAAGTAGCAGATTTTAGATATTGCAATCAAATATAGAATCTACCAAGATAATATATAGTGATGCCGATCTACGCAACTAATCAATCAAATCTATCAAGGATAAACCGATTATAGTTGGATCCCAGTCGATCAAGTTTTGTGCACACCAAAGATTATGAAACCAATAAGAAATATTCTTTGTCTTCAAATCTTCGTTAATCTTCAATAAATACCTGCACACCACAACTTGAATCTCTTGTGATCAATCACGTACAGAACAGAGTCCGTTGACAATGGATTATCACAAGACGTCTTTAGATCTACAAACAGTTATAAAGATCCCGTCGGCACTTCGATCTAGTTTGAGTGAATCTTATATCAGAAGAGAAGATTCTCAAGAATAAACAAACTAGGTGCAATCAAAGTTCAACAACCGTTAGTCAATCAAATCAAATCGAAAAATAATAATACCGCAATTATCTCGGTTTCCCACCAACGGTACTCGTAGAGCTTCTTGATCCCACGTAAGTCTTTAAACGAGCTGGTCGTAAGAGATTTCGCCTAATTATGGTACTTTCCTCTCTGAATATACGGCTCCACCAAGAATAACACAACAAGGTAGTTTTGTCTGATTCTTAGTATAGTTTGCTCGAAATGCAAACTTGGGCATTTATAGACCAAGGAAGTTTGGACACCAAGGAATTTCCAAAACCGAAATATTCTTAAGATATGCAATAAATGCCCAAATCGGTTTTCATAATTCCTCGAAATGCTCATCTCAATATTAACCGAAATCTCACTAGAAAATCTCCAATTAGTAAATGCACATTACCAATTTTTATTTTCCAGAGATATGCATTTTAATTGTCTAGTAATTAAAAGCATATAAAAATAATAACCTTAATCAAAAGATTCTCAATTTATTTCGTCCTGGATATCCTTGAGTTATTAAGGAATATCTTTGAACAATAAAAGATAAGAGTTACTAAACATGTTCAAAGTATGTTGACATCTTTTTCTTTGTAAATCCTTTTTCATATTTACAATCTTGGAACCGATTATACCACATTTCCAAACAAGTTTAGAATTGGTTCAACTCGACTTCCAAGAACTATGTGATTGATCAAATATCAATACACTAATCATGGGTTTACTGCTCTACCAAACACAAGGATCGGTTCTATCTTAATATGGTTACTGGACCGGTTACATCGCCTACCAGGATCGGTTACGCCAATTACTGAGACCTGGCTACCATATTCTCTTAGTGTTGATGGTGGTTTTTAGACAAAGGGTAAAATCGTAAAACCCCGAATAACCTAATGTCACCAAAGACACATTTATTAGAACATTCAATGCATGTAGTCAGAATTAATAGGGGTATTTTTTCAAATTAGGTTACAACGAACAAAACCCTAATTCACCTCCGTGCCAATAGCAAATCATGCCAGCCACACCTAGCCCAAGCTAGCCGCGCCATGCCAAACGCACACTGCCTTGGCCCTAGCTATGCTAGTCACACCAAACGCGCCAAAGCATGCCAACCATGCTAGCCGCACCTCCGTGCCAATGGCAAATCATGCCAACCACACCTAGCCCAAGCTAGCCGCGCCATGCCAAACGCACTCGCCTTGGCCCTAGCTATGCTAGTCACACCAAACGCGCCAAAGCATGCCAACCATGCTAGCCGCACCTCCGTGCCAATGGCAAATCATGCCAGCCCACACCTAGCCCAAGCTAGCCGCGCCATGCCAAACGCACTCGCCTTGGCCCTAGCTATGCTAGTCACACCAAACGCGCCAAAGCATGCCAACCATGCTAGCCGCACCTCCGTGCCAATGGCAAATCATGTCGCCCACACCTAGCCCAAGCTAGCCGCGCCATGCCAAACGCACTCGCCTTGGCCCTAGCTATGCTAGTCACACCAAACGCGCCAAAGCATGCCAACCATGCTAGGCCGCACCTCCGTGCCAATGGCAAATCATGCCAACCACACCTAACCTGGGCTAGCCGCGCCATGCCAAACGCACTCGCCTTGGCCCTAGCTATGCTGGTCACACCACGCCCAAAGCATGCAAACACCCTTACCTTGCCCTAGCCGGAAAATCAAGCCAAACACCTTACCTTGGCCCTAGCCGCGCCATGCCAAACGCAGCGCCTCGCGCCCTAGGCTTGCAAACCGTGCAACCTAGGCCAAATTGCCACGCATGCCATTGGCACATGCCAACACGCATCGCCGGTAGCTTTTCTCTACCAAACGCGTGGCCTAATGGCCGAGCATGCCATTGGCAAATCATGCCAACACGCTCTAACCTGGTAGCCTTTCTTACCAAGTCGTTTTGGCCCTATTGGGTCTACGCATGCCATTGGCACATGCCAACACGCATACGTTGGTAGCTTTTGCTACCAGCCGTGGCCCTAATGGCCGAGCATGCCATTGGCACATGCCAACACGCATCGCTGGTAGCTTTTCTTACCAAGCCGTGGCCCTAATGGCCGAGCATGCCATTGGCACATGCCAACACGCATCGCTGGTAGCTTTTCTTACCAAGCCGTGGCCCTAATGGCCAAGCATGCCATTGGCACATGCCAACACGCATCGCTGGTAGCTTTTCTTACCAAGCCGTGGCCCTAATGGCCGAGCATGCCATTGGCACATGCCAACACGCACGCTGGTAGCTTTTCTTACCAGGTCGTGGCCCTAATGGCCGAGCATGCCATTGGCACATGCCAACACGCTCGCTGGTAGCTTTTCTTACCAAGTCGTGGCCCTAATGGCCGAGCATGCCATTGGCACATGCCAACACGCATCGCTGGTAGCTTTTCTTACCAGGTCGTGGCCCTAATGGCCGAGCATGCCATTGGCACATGCCAACACGCATCGCTGGTAGCTTTTCTTACCAGGAGGTGGCCCTAATGGCCGAGCATGCCATTGGCACATGCCAACATGCATCGCTGGTAGCTTTTCTTACCAGGACGTGGGCCCTAATGGCCATGCGCCATTGACACATGCCAAACACGCACGCTGGTAGCCTAACTTGCAAGCCGTGCAACCTAGGCCAACTTGGCCGTACGTGCCATTGACACATGCCAAAACCCACGCTGGTAGCCTAACTTGCAAACCGTGCAACCTACCACCAAGGCATTCCGCACACGCCATTGGCACATGCCACACACGCCACTAGCAGCTCTGGCATTGCCACTTACACTCAACGTACAACCTACCACCAAGGCATTCCGCACATGCCACACACGCCACACACGCCACTAGCATCTCTGGAATTGCCACTTGCACTCAAGGTGCAACCCGCAACAAAGGCATTCCGCACATGCCACACGCGCCACTAGCAGCGCCACTTGCACTCAAGGTGCAACCAACACTCGAGACATCAACACAAACTGGGGGATGCTTTCCAGGGTCTTGGTTTGGCGGTCACAGCATGCAGCGTACACTACGCTCACATTAAGAAAGCGTGAATAGGAATAAAGCTGTCAAATAAATGAGGAAATAATGGTGAAAACGTTTTCACCCATAAACACCATGCGGTTACCACCTCCTCCCATTATTTCACCCTTTACTCTCTTCCTTCATGAGGCCAGGTACGTTTCAATCTCGACTTGTATAAATAGGTCTTACCTATTTCCACCAGAGAACAAGTCTCGGCCAGAGAAAAACACAACACTCTCGTAAAAGGCAACTTTGCAAGCTCTTCAAAAAGCTTTCATCTCTTGCAAGCTTCCGAAGCTTTCACTTTCTCGATACAAGTCGAGACACTACTCTCCTGCAATTATTCTGGTCTCAACACCTTTCTTTGCTTCCTCCCCAAATCAACCCTTCTCCTCCACTTTGTGACCGAAGCAAGTCCGGAACGGCCATTTCTTGGTTTAGGCCGACTTGTACAGATTGATCTCTCGAATCTATAAAGTGCTCACGTGCAACACATTTGTTTAGGGTTTAAACCAGCCACTCACCTACCGAATTTACCAAAATCGACGGAAACGATTTTTACCCATAAACAATTGGCGACCACAACCGGAGGATTGATCTATCGGCTACAATGTCGATGTCGATCTCGCTTCTTCGACCCGCATGTCAAGATGGTAGGGGAAGGCGACTCAATCCGACTCAACTACCGACAACCTTGCTACAATCGAAAGACTACACAAGAAAACCGGGACTCGCCAAGATGCTACTGCGATTGGGGACTTGTCAAGCAACGCTACCAAAGAAAGCCGCCTTTTACATGGAGAGGGGCGTGTTCGCAAAAAAAAAAACCCTATGAAGTGAGTAAATTTACACTCTGGCAAGATATACGATCTGTTTTTAGGTTCTTAGTAAAACCGTCATACTATTGCGTCTTGTGCCGATTGCTAGCACACACTTTCATAAAAGCAATATTCCTTTCACAAAACATAATCAGAGTTATATTATCAAAACCATTCATCCCGTAAATAATCTAATATCCTCAAAAGCTACCACTGTCTATCAAAACCTATTTAACTTTGAACCAGACATCCAAGATGTTTTTCAAAAAAAAAAAAAAAAAGAAGAACCTAAATGAAAGTTTAACAGAGAAACATTCAAGGAAAATCATCCAACAGAGGTCTGCTCTTCTTGAGAAAGTCAACTTTGCATCTTCAAGAGCCGCTCTCTTCATAGTCAACATCTTGGAAAGCTTTTCGAGTTCTACCTCCCGTCGAGCAATCTCCTCTCGCAGAAAGGCTTTCGATCGCCGCATCTTTCGACTTCGGATCTCAAAGAAGGCCTTCGACAAACCACGAAGCGCTGAACTCCTTTTCTACACACACGCCGCGATGGTGCTCCCAGCCACAATAACGTCTTCGTAAACGGTGTGGCCAAATCACCTCACGCATGTCCTCGTTGGAAGATAAAGCCTCTTCCACACGCTTAACCAGCGCAAATCGACTAGTGATCTTCTTGGTCAGGCCATATGTCCATACTTCTCCTGCATTCTCGTGTACAACGCCTCATACTTAGCCAAAGACGCTGAAACCGCCAACCAAAGACATGACCTCGGATAAGGAACCAAGTACGGGGATCGAAAATGGCGCCTCGTGAATCGGCCTCACGACTCGCAAAGGGTCTTTTTCCATGTCTACGGCAAAGAACCATCAGTGGAATCATCCACCGTTTGAACCACATCTGTGCCCAACGATTGGCTAACTCCCATCTCCAAGTCACCTACGGTCACCAAAGGCAAGCCGTGTGGCTCCGCCCCAGAATCGTCTTCCGAACCGGATTCCTCCCGCGAACTTGAGTTAGACATTTTTCAAAAAAAAAAAACGGAGAAGAAAGAAAAAGAAGCTCGAAACTCACCGAACCACTTCCCGAAAAAGAACCAGTGCTGTCAAAAGAATCACTCTCACTTGTCGAACTTTCTTCTTTCTCTGGCTCATCACCGTTATGAGAAGGCTCAGTGCCGCCGGAATTCTTCAAGAAATTGCCGTCTCCTCGGCAACGTGCAAGGGCAAATAAAGCATTAACACTACCAAAGCCCCGAAGAAACAAGACAAATGTTTTCAAAGCAGAAATTCACGTGTTTTGAGACAAACCAACAAGGAGGCGACACATACCTGGTTATTGGAAGAACCGAAAGACACGAGAGTCGCGGAGGATCTTTTGAAACCGCCCGAACCCGCCAAAGACGATTCTTCGTTCTCTGTTCCTTTGCCTGGGGACTTTCCGAGTCCGGGCAACCTCGCTTGAGGTCTCTCAACATTGGATACTTCTTCAAAACTGGGAAAGGTTTACAACGAACATTCTCCACCACGTTATTTACAAAATCTTGGATCATAATGAACTCATCGTACTGTAACTCATTATAGCCAAAAGTCGCCGGGTTACTCTTCCCGCTTGAAAGAAGGGAAGGCGGATACCCGCCAAGGGCACCGGCATTGAGGGCGGCACGCAATGAATCCTTAGGAACCACCACCGGTAAGCAAGAGGCACCCCTTGATCGAAACCCATGTGACGAGTAGCACGGACAATATTGTAAGCAGCTATTCGGAATGACCCCATGAAGAAAGACGACATATAACCGGACATGCAACTTTGAATAAACAAGTTTTCACCAACACTCAAGTTGCCGTCAGAAGACAAAGACATGATCGGAGCAGAAGCAAAGGTGTCAATTTGAGTCACCGACCTATGGACCGGCTCCCATGGGCGAAAACTGATTTCATGCGACTTATCGAGAAGACTAACCAAGCTCATGCCAACTCTTGGACGCCTGTTCACCCATCGAAGAATTCGGGAGCCGCCCCAACTCGCGGAAATCGAAGGCAACGGTTTCTGAGCGTACTTCTCAAAGTGCTCCCATAACCAGGCTTGCAGAAAAGCAACGTGCACATATGAATCCACTTTCATGAAACCATTCGAAACTCGCATGTTCGCAACTAGGTGATCCAGATGCACATACAGGGAACCAAGGAATAGCTTGCCAATGGGAAGAACTTCACCTTTTGCCAACTTCACAACGAATCACTAGCAACTCTGGGTCTTATTTCCTTCTTGCCGAACTGTCATCAAAAATGTCTCTAGACAACCAGAGAGCCAAAATGCTGCAACATGAAGATCACCGTTTCATTAGGTTCCATCTCGTCCTAAAACCATTGAGATATCCACCAGTCAGTAAAAAGCACCTTTCATCCTCTTTCCTGACAGTAATCCTTCGACTTTTAGCAAGGAGTCTTTTCGAGCGAAATCTCCCAACTTAGCGGCAAGGTCACCCCGCATCTTCTCCTCACCTTCGACAACCGGATATTAAGATTCCCTTGCACCTAAGATTCAAAGAAGAGAGCCACACTCTCCAAGGAGAAAGTTATTTCACCCCATCTACATATGATCGTATGGGTGTCCGAACACCATCCGGAGATGAAAGCAACCAAGCCCGAGATATCCTTCCTAATCTGGAGATTTATCAAGCTCGACAAAGATCAATAATCTGCGCCGAGTCAAGTTGGTATTTATGTGCTCCTTACTCACCATGAACTCAACCCATCTATCAAAAGAACGCAATGGGCTTTGACACATCCCAAATCAATGTTGGAAGAAGAATATACCCTTTATGAAGACAAACCGTATGGTGTTCTCTCGGGCGAACCGAACGTGTTTTCTTTTCATCTTCACCACCGGTAACAAAATTGGCACGAAACCTCGGGTGATTCTTCCGAGCAGGGGGCGAGGGGTTGGCAAAGAATTCATCATCCGTGTTTGGTTTGGAACTATGAACATCCTTCGATGAAGCGAAATTTTGTTCAAGTAACATCTTGTCGGATTTCTTCATAACAATTTGGTAACAAGATATCTCGCACAAAACAAACGGAGAAAGACGAAATTATCTCCCCGACACATAACCGCACCCAACAAAAGGAAAACCCGAAAAAAAAAAAAAAAAGGGTATTCTCTACGGTTCAAAATCGCACGCGCAAAAGATTTTCTTCAGTCCGAAATTCATATATGCAATATTTCCTATGGGTTCAAGTCATATGAAGCACATATACACATTCTTCTTCTGGATTCATATACGTATTCTCTACGGGTTCAAAACCGCACACGCAAGATTTTCTTCAGTGGTTCAAAATTATATACGCAATTTATACGATTTTATACTTCTTTTATACAAGTGCGTCTCGCAGATCCTTCTTCGGGTTCAAAATTATATACGCAAATTATATACGCAGATTTTATACGGCTCAAGTGCTTCTTCGGTCTTATATACGCATTTTATACGGCTATCCTTCTTCGGGTTCAAAACTATATACGCAGATTTTCTACTTGCTCGAATGCGTCCATGGTATCCTTCTTCGGTTCAAAATTATATATGGAGCATTTTTCACGGGTTCGAATCATATATGCCGATTTCCCTTGGGTGCATATATACAATATTTTCTACAAGAAGCACGCCAAGAAATCATATGCGCAATATCATCACAAGGATTATAAAAGAAAAACGCCTACTCTTAGGGTTTGCACCTACATGAAAAGGGAAACAAGAGAAGTACTGAAGACATACCTGGAAGCCGGTTTTCTTTGGGACTCACTCCGCTAGTATGAAAAGATGAAAGAACAAAGTGCAAGATGAGAGAAAGGGATTTTATATATATGGGCGTGAAGATTCTCAAATAAGGAAGGATTTCCTTTTACCAAAAATCGTATAAGGAACGGCCCACAAGGGCGCCCAACTTCCCAACGTCGCCCAAGTTGCACCGGCCCCACCAGTTGCGCCTAACTCCCAAGACCGCCCAACCACACCGGTCTCACCAATTGCGCCAACTTCCCAATGACCGCCCAAGTCGCGCCAATTGCCTAGCACACTCAGCCTTCCCCACCTTGCGCCGGTCCCACCAACTAGCACGCCGCTTCCCAACTCGCGCCAACTTCTCAATGCCGCCTCAAACTTCCCTCGTCTCTCAATGATGTTGACTCCCAATCGTGCCAACCTCCCGATTTGTGCAAAATCGCAGAGGCAAGGATTCCAAATCCTATTTATAAAAAGGTCGACAAGCCTCCTCAATTTTCTTTACGATTTATCGCTGATAGTTTGTCACCATCTTATGCTTACCTCGCAACAAAGCCCCTGTTCCGAGCTAAGCAGGGGACTTAATGTTGATGGTGGTTTTTAGACAAAGGGTAAAATCGTAAAACCCCGAATAACCTAATGTCACCAGTGACACATTTATTAGAACATTCAATGCATGTAGTCAATAATTAATAGGGGGTATTTTTTCAAATTAGGTTACAACGAACAAAACCCTAATTCACCTCCGTGCCAATGGCAAATCATGCCAGCCACACCTAGCCCAAGCTAGCCGCGCCATGCCAAACGCACTCTGCCTTGGCCCTAGCTATGCTAGTCACACCAAACGCGCCAAAGCATGCCAACCATGCTAGCCGCACCTCCGTGCCAATGGCAAATCATGCCAGCCACACCTAGCCCAAGCTAGCCGCGCCATGCCAAACGCACTCGCCTTGGCCCTAGCTATGCTAGTCACACCAAACGCGCCAAAGCATGCCAACCATGCTAGCCGCACCTCCGTGCCAATGGCAAATCATGCCATCCACACCTAGCCCAAGCTAGCCGTGCCATGCCAAACGCACTCGCCTTGGCCCTAGCTATGCTAGTCACACCAAACGCGCCAAAGCATGCCAACCATGCTAGCCGCACCTCCGTGCCAATGGCAAATCATGCCAACACCTAGCCCAAGCTAGCCGCGCCATGCCAAACGCACTCAGCTATGCTAGTCACACCAAACACGCCAAAGCATGCCAACCATGCTAGCCGCACCTCCGTGCCAATGGCAAATCATGCCAGCCACACCTAGCCCAAGCTAGCCGCGCCATGCCAAACGCACTCTGCCTTGGCCCTAGCTATGCTAGTCACACCAAACGCGCCAAAGCATGCCAACCATGCTAGCCGCACCTCCGTGCCAATGGCAAATCATGCCAGCCACACCTAACCCAAGCTAGCCGCGCCATGCCAAACGCACTCTGCCTTGGCCCTAGCTACGCTAGTCACACCACGCCAATGCCAAACACCCTTACCTTGGCCCAAATCAGCCACGCCAAGCCTGCCAGCCAAATGCCAAACGCATTACCTTGGCCCTAGCCTAGCACACCAAAAGTAGCGCCCGCGCCTAGGCTTGCAAACACCAGCCAACCTAGGCCAAACCTTGCAAACCATCGCAACCTAGGCCAAATTGGCCACACATGCCATTGGCACATGCCAACACGCATCGCTGGTAGCTTTTCTTACTGTGCCGTGACCCTAATGGCCACGCATGCCATTGGCACATGCCAACACGCCACCGGTAGCTTTTTTACCAAGCTGGCCCTAATGGCCAAAGCATGCCATTGGCACATGCCAACACGCATCGCTGGTAGCTTTTCTTACTTACCTTGGTCGTGGCCCTAATGGCCGAGCATGCCATTGGCACATGCCAACACGCACGCGGGTAGCTTTTCTTACCAAGCCGTGGCCCTAATGGCCAAGCATGCCATTGGCACATGCCAACACGCATCGCCGGTAGCTTTTCTTACTGTGTCGTGGCCCTAATGGCCGAGCATGCCATTGGCACATGCCAACACGCTCGCCGGGTAGCTTTTCTTACTGTGTCGTGGCCCTAATGGCCGAGCATGCCATTGGCACATGCCAACACGCATCGCTGGTAGCTTTTCTTACCAAGCCGTGGGCCCTAATGGCCGAGCATGCCATTGGCACATGCCAACACGCATCGCCGGTAGCTTTTCTTACCAAGCCGTGCCCTAATGGCCAGCATGCCATTGGCACATGCCAACACGCATCGCTGGTAGCTTTTCTTACCAAGCCGTGGCCCTAATGGCCGAGCATGCCATTGGCACATGCCAACACGCATCGCTGGTAGCTTTTCTTACCAAGACGTGGCCCTAATGGCCGAGCATGCCATTGGCACATGCCAACATGCATCGCTGGTAGCTTTTCTTACCAGGACGTGGCCCTAATGGCCATGCGTGCCATTGACACATGCCAAACACGCACGCTGGTAGCCTAACTTGCAAGCCGTGCAACCTAGGCCAACTTGGCCGTACGTGCCATTGACACATGCCAAAACCCACGCTGGTAGCCTAACTTGCAAACCGTGCAACCTACCACCAAGGCATTCCGCACACGCCATTGGCACATGCCACACACGCCACTAGCAGCTATGGCATTGCCACTTACACTCAACGTACAACCTACCACCAAGGCATTCCGCACATGCCATTGGCACATGCCACACACGCCACTAGCAGCTCTGGCATTGCCACTTGCACTCAAGGTGCAACCCGCAACAAAGGCATTCCGCACATGCATGCCACACGCCACACTAGCAGCCGCCACTTGCACTCAAGGTGCAACCAACACTGAGACATCAACACAAACTAGGGATGCTTTCCGTGGTCTTGGTTTGGCGGTCACAAAGATGCAACGTACACTACGCTCACATTAAGAAAGCGTGAATAGGAATAAAGCGGTCAAATAAATGAGGAAATAATGGTGAAAACGTTTTCACCCATAAACACCATGCGGTTACCACCTCCTCCCATTATTTCACCCTTTACTCTCTTCCTTCATGAGGCCAGTGGTACGTTTCAATCTCGACTTGTATAAATAGGTCTTACCTATTTCCACCGCACAACAAGTCTCGGCCAGAGAAAAACACAACACTCTCGAAAAGGCAACTTTGCAAGCTCTTCAAAAAGCTTTCATCTCTTGCAAGCTTCCGAAGCTTTCACTTTCTCGATACAAGTCGAGACACTACTCTCCTGCATTATTCTGGTCTCAACACCTTTCTTTGCTTCCTCCCCAAATCAACCCTTCTCCTCCACTTTGTGACCGAAGCAAGTCCGGAACGGCCATTTCTTGGTTTAGGCCGGACTTGTACAGATTGATCTCTCGAATCTATAAAGTGCTCACGTGCAAAGACATTTGTTTAGGGTTTAAACCAGTTTCTCACTCACCTACCGAATTTACCAAAATCGGCGGAAACGATTTTTACCCATAAACACTTTGGTGGGTTCAACCGAGCTATGCTCTCGGGCACCTTTGGCAACAAGGGTAAGTTGGAAACGGTATGGTAGCTAAGTTAGCCGCATCGTGCTTTCGAGCATGTTGCAAGGGCAAATGAATGTACATTTGCCTAGTTTTAAGGACCGGTCATTAGCATCATCATGGCGTATCGGGGAAGTTATGGCATGCTTGCCATGCGTAATTTTTGTCCGTCACACCGACACTACCTTTTGGTGTGTCCTAGTTGTATTTAGAGTCGTCCTCTCCGAAAACCCTTTTAGGGTTTAGCAACTACAAGTACTTCATTGGGATTCGTTAAGCCCCGGCTTCGGCTTATCTTTATCTTGATAACTTGAGTATCCCGATCTTGATTGTTTGTTGAGCCTTGCTCCATCAATCAAGATAGATAGTAATCAACAAAGTCGATTAGTCTCATACTTTGTTGATTCCACAAGTTTATACTTGTGAGGTGAATAATAATCTAGGTTGCACTTCGGGTTATATAAGGTCGGATTTTGAGGACATCCGGACTTTTATCTAAGTTTCTATCGATTTCCATCACCGGATCTATCGTTTGATGTGATTGATAGGTGTAGAATACACCGTATTTACTATCTAGTAGTTACGCTTTCTTTGCTATTTTTCTTGTGAATTATGTACTTTACGTGTGTTTTTGAGTTATTAGGTACTCTGGAGTCGCACGGAGGAAAATAAGAAGAAAGTATCCAATTTGAGCAAAATGGGCAAAATTGTCATCTCACAGGCGAATGATATATGGAGCTGAGCCAAGGTTAAGGGGCAACTCTATTAGGAGGAGTGTTAAATAACGGCTTGAAATGTTAAGGGCTCTGGTTGGTACCCTTATCTCACCTTACTCGAGTGGTTATATCCACTTACATTTCTTACAACAAAAATTGAAAATCGAGAGGAGTTATTTCTTCTCATTATTTCACACCCGAACCGAAATTGAGAAACAAAGAAGAATCTACGCAAATTGAAATCGAGAGAGAAATGGAGGCGAGAGATGGCGAGAATTGGAGGTACTTTACCATGGAATAGAGAGCAAGAACTACTCGGGAGAGACGGATGTTTACTAGGGCCTGAGAATCGGAAAAAGATGTTGCTCGATTCGGGACGAGATGGGTTTTGAAAGTTAAGTTGTAAATCGAGATTTGGGATCGTTGTGGCTCGTAGTTGCGCAGAGATGATGTTAACATCGACCTCGAAACAAAGTAGATGATTGCCGCGAATTTGGGTTGAAATTCCGTGATGGGTTTGGGATTAGTGATTGAAGTATTGATGGCGTGTCGAAGCTCGGTGAAAAGGGGTTTGTGAGATTTACATGAAATTGAGATGGTTTATGCCGTACAGGGAGAGAAAGGAGTTTGTGAAGAGGAAATTAGGGTTTTGATTTGGAGTGTGTCCCCGAATGTATTGATGCGGGGTTGAGTTGAAGTTCAATGGCAATGTCTTGAGTCTCAAATGCAAATGAAGTTCCTGGTGCCGCTATTGAGAATCGGCGAGTTCAGGTGGCCTGAGATGAGCTGTGAAGGCTAAAGGATAAGCTTGAACTGAACTGTGAAGTTGGTGGTTTGGTCTGGTGTTGTTGGTGGTGGTATGAAGTCAGCGTGATTAAGCCCGCATGGGGGAATTGGCGTAATGGCAAGTGTCCATTGATCCGTGTCGAGTCGGCAATGCAAGAAAGCCTAGGGTCAGAACTAGAAGAAGCAGATGGTGCCGGCATAAGCCGTGTGGTGTTGATGAATATCTCGATGGAGTTGACCCAAAGTGCAGGTGCAAGCTAGAATCGGTGATTGAAATAATTGCAGGCCCTGTGCTGCAAACCGGAATGGTGGCTTTGAGCGTGTGGTTTGGTCATGGGACCGAGATGTTACCGAAATGCATAGATGTATGTTAGGGGTTCTTGATTGATTATAGAGGAGGAGAAGAATTGTGAATGTGGCATTGAACGAGATGGTCGGGATGTTTTTGGTGGTTTACGGTATTTTACCCAAGTTACGAAGCAACTGGACTAGTAATGAAGCCTGGTGGTAATGATGCCTCGGTGGTTTGAATCCGACTCGGGGAATGTGGCTACGAAGGATCACTGGTGAATGAACAGTGCAATAGGAGCTGATAGTAGTAATGCAAATGGTTGACACAGTGATCCTGGTGGTGAGATTTTCAAGGTGCTAGCTGTTACTGGGATGCTGTTGCTTTGAGAGGAATATACATTGAGCTGGTGGAGTGTGCGGGCATGTTGCAAATTTGGTAAAGGAATATGGAAGTGAAGTGGCAATGAGTGGTGGTGGCTTGAGGTGTTATCTTTGGTAGTATGAAGAATGAGATTGTTAGTGGCGGTGGCTCGACTCGGATGCGCTTAGTGGTATGCCTAGGGATTTGCAATTGAGCCGGGAAGATTACAGGCGAGATGCCGATTTGCAGTAGCCGTAATGGCCGGGTAGGCACTATGATGCACAAGGATGATGCTTCACGAGTTCGGGTTGTGCAAAAACCTGGTCCAGCTTGGCCATTCGGCTCACTCACCGATCCAGTCCGACTCGACCGACTCATCCCGACTCCCGACTCGATGCTTGACCGAGTTGGACCCGATCCGACTCGTTGACCCGACCGATCCGACTTCGTTGACCAAAGGACCGGGCGGACTTTGCCGGTCATATTTTCTACATGGGTTTCTCTCTCTTATGGGCTTGGTGGATTTTTATCTATTGGACTTCAAGGCTTGACCTAATTTTGGAAGGGAGGAAAGGCTATAAAAAGAGGAATTCTACAACTTTTGGAAATCATCATATATCTTATTCTTGGAACTTTGGAGAGCCACTTTGGTTACGCAACTAGGGGTTTGCTTTTGTTCATCTTCTTCTTTATTCAACTTATATTTTTGTGATGAACTCCATAGCTATGAGTAGCTAAATTCTCTATTATTGGTTAAGGATGTAGTCCGATTTATAAAACTTGTGTTTGCTTTATGTATTAATTAGTTTTCTCTCTTGATTATCGTTCAATTCTCACTTGTTTTTATGATCACATGATTGAAGTATTGTGATAGGATTATGGTGTTTGATTAGTTAAGTGGCCAATTAATTGAACTTGCATCTTAGTCCATAGCTATTTTAGGTTTTTCATCAAGCGATAACCTTGAATACAAGTAGCATGATATGTCTACGGTTTGTAGTGATACACTCTCGTAATCATATGTAGAGTTTGACCATTGTCCTAATTATTTTGCGCAATGCATGACAATTGCATTGATTAGCCTATTTCAAACTTAATGCTCCTAGGAATTGAACTTGATTAGCGCAAGGCGTTAGGTTATTCTTTAGGTAGGATTCACATACGCAGCCCTAATGTGTGTTATGATGAACTTGAGAAATTAATAGATTATCTTACTTTCTTGATTCTCTAGGCTTTTGATAACACAAGAGATTAAATCGTAATTCTAATCATATATGCAAGCACATGTCTAAGATTGAAGATGAATTCCTTGACCAATATCTCTCTCATTGATTACTTTCTACGATTTACTTTGTTTTTAATTTGTTTTTATTGCTTAAATAGAAATAAGAAATCCCCCCAATTGGTTACTTTAAGAAATTGATTACGAAATAACTACAATTGCCTCTCTCATGGATACGAACTCTTTCTTATCATATACTTTAGGAAAGTGAAATTATTTTTGACGATACGACATCGATCAAATTTTGGCGCCAGTTTGGGAGGCACACGGCTAGTTATTAAGTTTTTAGTTTCTTTTTACAATTTCTGATTTTATCTTTGCTTTTCGGTTCTTGTCTTGTTTCTCACTTGTTTGCGAGAATTGTTTGTAGGTACCTAATCTCTGGCTTCTAAGGATTGGAATTATCCAAGGTGCGGGATAGCTACTCGACGCGGCACAATACTCCAACCAAGTCAAGACACAACGGACGAGCACGAGGAGGAAGTAGGAGAAGAGATTTTCCAATAACAAGAAGAAGGAAAAGAGGTTCCAATCGTAGAGGAACCACACGTGGAAGAAGAAGAAGAAATGGGTGATGCAAATCGTTCACTCAAGGACTTAGCTTCTCATAGGCTTGATATACAACGGGGGTGTATTCAAACGGACTCTACTTTTGAGATTAAGCCGGGTTGCTTAGAGAATTACCAAAGTTCCATGGCATGGTGAATGAAGATCCAAACAAACATCTTATGGACTTCCACACCATTGTCACGGCCATGCTTCCAAATGCGGATGTTGCGACGGATGGTGCAATGTTGAAAGTTTTCCGTTTTCTTTAATGGATAGTGCTAAGGATTGGTTGTTCTATTTACCTCCCGGAAGTGTCACAACATGGAATGGGTTGAAGAAACTCTTTTAGAGAGATATTTTCCGCATCAAAGGCTACTCAAATTCGCAAGGAGATTTGTGGGATGAAGCAAAAATGTGGGAGAATCTCTATATGAATGTTAGGAACGATATAAGAGATTGGTGGCAAGCTGCCCTCACCACCAATTTAGTGATGCTATGATCATTCAATATTTCTATGAAGGACTCCAATCAAGTGATAGGAATCTCCTCGACGCTGCGGTGGTGGTGCACTAGTTAACAAGATGGTGGCACAAGCTAGAGAGTTGATTGAAAAACATGCATGGCAGCGAACTCACAACAATTCTTGAGTCGTGGTTCGGATGTGCTTCTAAGAAGGGTGAGTGAAGTGAGCGAGGTTGAAGAGCTTCGTCAACAAATGGGTAACATGAACGCAATGCTTCAACAAGTTGCAGCGCGGTGATACCAAGTTCCTCTCAATCTTATGAAGACGAGCAAGCTAATGCGATCTTTCCAAATCAACAAAGACGGTATGATCCCTACTCCAACACTTACAATCCGGGATGGAGAGATCACCCCAATTTTAGCTATGCGAATAAGCAAGGAGCGATTCAACAACCTAGTTTCAACAATTCGAGTGGATTTCAACCTCAACAACAACAATTCCAACCTAGGCAACAATTTCAACAACAACAACCTCAAATGGGGTCCAATATGGAGGAGTTGCTTTAGAAATCTTTTATGCAACGAACGGAGAGTTCGGTTAAGGAGTTGCAAACTCAAGTTGGTTCTATGGCTATGGAGTTGAATCAATTGAAGGCACAAAATGGTGGGAAACTCCCTTCTCAACCTATCAACCCAAAAGAGGGTGTCAATGCAATTACATTGAGAAGTGGTACACAACTTGTGCAACCCGGTTGTTGATTCGGGCGTGGTGGAAACACCGAAGGAACCTGTTTTGGAGGAGAAAACCGAGGATTCTCCCCAAACTTCTGAGGTACCTGATGAGTGCCAAATATTGCATATTTATACACCTTTTTATTGGCATTTTACTCATCTTTTGTACTCAAGAATCAGATATTATCCCAGATACGTGTTTTCTTTGTTTTCAAGAATAAATATTTGTATTAATTAATTTTGTATTTTTAGGTACTAAATAAAGTCCTGGAGAACCGAGGAGCCAAAAGAGCGAAGAATTGGAGTCGAGCATCTATGGAGCGCAGATAGCCAAAGCCCCGAAGGCTGTAATTTGCAACCCAACAAGTAGCAACTCATCTCAAGACATGGGCTTGAGCTAGACCCAACGCGCGACCGGATCCGGGCCGTCCACCACGAGCCATCCAGATCTCTCCCAAATGCCTGCATCCTACGGTTGCTCCATCACTATACATCATCTCTTGATGCTCCGTGCAACACCAGCATCGCTCCAAAACCGCTTACCATCCTCGACCGTTCGAGATCGCACCCCGCTTCATCCTACGCTCGATAGGGCCGGTCCCATCAATTCTTGATGTCTCCGCCCCACAAAGAAACGACCCATACCCTATACCCTAGTCGACTACACCATTCTCTTCTCTTTCTTTCTCTTTCTTCTCTTCTCTCGTCTCCATCAGTTGCAGAGCAACTCCACCCCCATTCCCCGACCAAACCCTCTGCAACACCACCTCCGACACCACCATCTCCTTCCTCTGACAGAGCCGCAACAGCCATTCCATCTTCGTCACCTCTAGTTGTATTTATCCCTTTCCTAGCCTCTCTCAACAACTCTAGAGGCTATGAAAGAGATAAATGGAACTAGGGTTAGGGTTATGTGTAAGCAACCGATTCGAGGTCGGGAGAAGCATGAGTAGAGCCAACAACCGAGATTCGAGTATGGGTTCGATTATTTTTCATTTAATTTCTATTTTAAATTGAAATTAGGGTTTGAGATATTTGCTCTCTCTGCATGTATAAAGAGAAGGAGCCATGAGTGTTTGAGGGACGCCCGGCTAGCTGATGCAGTCATTTAGGCTTAATTTGTGTTTTAATTGTAGTTTCAATGTTTTAATTTAGTTGTTAGGGTCTCCATGAAACCCTAATTTACAACTGTGTTCTTCATGCTCATGTATTGTCTTGAATGCTTGAATATTTTCTAAGATAGATTTAATCTCAGCATATCACACTTTGCTCTCACAAAGTGTATACCACCACCATGGATGCACCGTAGTTGGATTATCCCCGTGTTGTTTATGCTACAACTCAAGCTCATTAGACTAATGTTTATCTGGCAGATTAATTGTGCTTTAGTCGACAGCTAATACTTAGGATAAATACCTTAGTTGTGATTAAAATTATCAGTTGGGGAAACATCTTAGACATAAGGCAGACTCGACACCTCTCCCTTAGCTGTCATAAGAACAAGAGTAATATCATGAGTAGAAGACACAGTGTAGGTTAGTGGTGGAATTGCAGCCCTAGTTTCACCCTTTGCTCTCACTTTTTGCCTTAGCTTAGATCACTACATTCTACTTCAGCCGTATCGGCAAAACCCCCGTTGTCACTTGTTACCACTTGAAACTCAGTCTAGAGCAGCCTTAGATCATACAAGAGCACCACAAGTCTCTGTGGTTCGACCCGTGCTTGCCGCGTCTCCGATAGACGCCGTGCACTTGCGGTTATCACCGTAGGCCATATAATTCATACACTTTCCAGGCCTACCAAGTTTTTGGCGCCGTTGCCGGGGACTTGGCGCGTGCCTTGCTGATTTTTGGCTCGCTTCTTGTGTTTCATCCTACCCCGTACATATTCACATTTTGCTGTTTTTAGCCCTGTGCATTTTCATCTGTATCTGTAACTTAGTTTCCATTGTTCAGTTTTTAACTCCATCTGCATCTGTTCATTGCATCTGTTAACATGTAGGTTTCAATTTCCATCTGTTCTGCATTTCTGCATTTGTTAGTATAACTTTTAGTGAGCAAACTAATCCTATAGTAGTATAACTTAAACTTTCTTTCCATCTGTATTGCATCATACATTGTAATTTTCCTTTTTTGTTTAACTTAGTGTAACTATAGTGTGACTTGTAGTTTGCTGTAACTTGTAGTGCAATCTTGAGAACTAAACTCTCATTTTGAGCTAGCAGGTACCTGTGAGCTGCTGAGCAACCCAAGGCAGACAACTGTGCTGCAGACTTGAAGTGTCTGTGGAGCAGATGAACCATCCCAGGGAAACCAAAAGGCGCAGAATCTGAGGTTAGTAATTGATTATGTGCCATGAACCATCGATACTTGAGTTGTATGAGCATGACCTGTGAACCATGTTTTGCATGCTAGGCTAGCTGCCCTGTACTTTGTATAATCTACTCAGTCAATCAAGGTTGTTGACACACCTGAGTCAATTAAAATTGTAAGCCAAGCCCTGCACTACTCTGTGGAAACCTGTGCTGCCAATCTGTCCTTAGCTGCAGTGCCCTGTAGCTGCTATTTTGAGTTTAGCCTGTGAAAATCAAGTGGAGTCAACTGAGTGAGTTGACACAACATAGCCCTGAGCCTATGCATGTTTTTCTTTGTTAATCACATCTGTGAGACTCTCCCTGAGCATGCTATAGAGTACCAGCATTGTCTTTCTGCTGAGCCTGTGCTACATCTGTGAAGTGTCCTATCTTTATCATGCTGAAATGTTAAATCCATGATGCTTTGAATTGTTGTGCTAATCTGTGATGAATGGATGATGCTGTGAAGGGTATAACCTGTTGACCCTGCATACTTGTGCTTGAGCCCTGAAAACTTGAGGTACATAGACCATCTGAGCTGCCAATCTCCAGCCCCCTGAAGCTGTGAGTTGAGCTCCACTTGAGGCCCAGTTGACCCCTGAGCTTAGCCTGTGAGAAATCCCAGTTGAAGTCAACTGAGACAGTTGACATCAACTCAGGCAATCTTGTTGATGCCACAGGCCCTGTGAGCCATCTGCTCCCCTGCATAACCTGTGTAAGCCTGCTAAGCTTGCCCTGCACAAGCCGTGGCCGTGTCTTTGTGACCCGCATACAATATGTGCACAGGCTTGCCAAGCCAAGTCTGTGAACTCAGCAAGCACTTCTCCGTGCTTAAAATTGTGAAATTGTGTGAGTGGCATACACCTACAAACTGAGTTGCCAACCGATAGACTAAGCCCCATCTTCTCGGGCCGAGCACAAAGCTTTAAGCCCACTACCCATAACTTGGGTTGAACATTTACACTTTGCCAAATTGAGCCGGGCTTACACCAAATCGAGCCCACAAGAACACAAGCACCCTTAGTGAGCTTTCTCACTGGGCTGCTTAGGCTAAACCTATTAGCTGGGCTGTGTAGCCAATTGAGCCCACAAAACCTAGGCTTTGCACACAATTGCTGGGCTTCCTACAAAACCAAACAACTAGCCCACAACAAACCAAAACCCAACAAACCAAATGAAACCCAATAAACCAAACCAAATCCCAATAAACCAAACTAAATTTTGAGTTCAATTTGAGTACTAAATCATGTCAGGATTTTGGTCCGCAACTGGGGATTCAAACAAATCCCTTAGAGAACTTGCTTACGGGCACCTTTCACAGGATGAACACCCCACATACCATAGTGACTTTAGGGAATTTTATGGGCCTTCTCGGGGCCCGATCTCACATACCCTAATCATTATGATCACATACATCATCCACCACAAAGTTGAAAATGAACAATTTTCTCATACCCGATCATCACTTCTAGATCAATTAGAGGCTCGAGTATCGCTTTAGATAGGCAATCATTTTAGAAAGGCAATCTGCCGAATCTAGTTTTTCTAGGCAATATGAAATGCATGCATGCACCTTATGTGGTGGCTTAGACCACCTGGCTTGAATACTTGTTATATCTTGCATGATTTTAGGCGGTCTAGGGAAAACCATAATAATCCAATATATGAAGTGTCTAGAAGTGACTATTGGGACCATAATCAAACCGCACACATGCATCATTCACCACAGTGGGGAGATGAACAATTTTATACTCCCCAACTCCTAGTTTGCAATCACTAATGGACACACTCATGGAGCAAAATGCTAGGCTTGAAATGAATGCAATGCATGACCATCCATATAGCAACATGTCTGAATTTCCCTTCTCTAGTGAACCTCATCCATATGAGGAGTGCATACCCACCTTGAAAACTCTCCCTTTCATGAACAACATAATGAATTTCTAGAATTGAATCAAAACCTTGAGCAAAGGTTTGAGAGTTTAGAACTCAAATTGAGTCAAATCTGTGATGCACTAAATCAGGAAAGGGAGGACTTTCAAGATGAAATGTTTATCAACCATAATGAAGTCAATAGTATGCCTAGTCTTACTCGTGCAATTGATATTGCATATGAACCTGTTTTAAATGACGGGACTAGAAATACTATGATTTTTAATAAGGAAATGCATTGCTATGATGATGATGATAATGAATATGAAGAGCACGTGTATTTTGAAAATGTAGTAGAATCTTTAGGTTCAGAGACATTAAGTGTCTCTCCTGTGAACCCTATGAATAATGCTTCTTCTGATATTCATGTATGTGATATTGATGTGGAACCTGTGCAATTATCCTGTGAAAGTGAACATGATTTACCCTCTTTTGACTTTAGGAAAGTGTGTGATGGTACAAATGATTTTAAAAATGAAAACAACCTAGATGTACCTAACCTCTCTCCTGAGTCACAAATTGAAACTCCTCCACCAAACCTAGGTGTAGTTTGTCACAAAATTGCAAAACCAACTTTTCTAAAAATGCCTAACTTAGGCCTAGAGCTTTGTGCTTCCCAAGTCCTCTTGGACTATTTTGCATCAAAGTATAACACTTTTAAAGAGCCACAGTTGGAATGTGTATATCTGCCTGTTATTAGTAAAACTCATTTTGAGTTAGACCTTTTGCATGATGTACCTTTAAAATTGCAAGACTTTGTGCTTTCAAACACACCCGTTCACAAGTTTAGGTTTGGGGGAAACTCATTCCCATTTGCAGTCTTACTTGCACTCTCATTTTATTTTTGTGTAAGGCTGTTAATGTGTGTACATATTTTCTATTGGGTTGATCCTCAACTCTTTAGATTGTTAGTGTATGGTGAATTTTCTTTGTATATATCCAGTAGGACTTGTTAAAAATTTTCTTTTCTTGATTCGGTTGAGTCTTCTTGCACATATATTATGCTAATCCGATATGATCTCCGTTGAGAATATTGGATTCTAGCCTTGACGAATGAAGCTCAACCTTGCTCTTGCCGACATCCGGTAATCTCTTCCCTTTTATCTTATCGCATAGTTCTCGTGGTACGTGACTGTTTAAATTTTCCTATCTGTGACACATTGAGGACAATGTTTGATTTAGGTTTGGGGGTGCATTTGCATTTATAGTTTTTAGTTTTTATTTTGTATTTAGAGTTTTTAGTCTTTTATTTTACCTTTTATTTTCAAAAAAAAAAAAAAAAAAAAAAAAAAAAAAAAATTCAAAACTCTTTTTGTAAAAACCTCCAACTTTCAGAGATTTTAGAGTCACTAACATGCTTTTAGCTATGTTTACATAGAGAGTCTGACCGAAATAACAGAATTTGGAAGTACGGAGAACACAATCGGGTTCCTTAGTTGATTAGAGCGTTAAAGTTGGATTTAACCATACCGAGGAGGCGAATTAGGTCTTGTTTAGATATTCGGTAGTAGAATTGTGATCACCCATAGTGGAGACTACCCATTTTACATCAAGTGAGGCACCAACCTTCAATTTTTTGCAACTTTCTAGAAAAGTCTTGTTAGAGTGTGTGTCACCTTACGTAAATTCCTAGAATGGTGAGCTACCCAACTTCGCACCATTTTCAGCACTACTTTTGATCTCTTGAGTGCTAGTTTTTGTCAATCATGAGGGTGACGTCTAAAGATGAAAACTCCTTCTAAATACCGATTTGTAGTTAGCATCATTCTCTCTCAATCAGCAAGACCCATAAAAACACATCATCGTCAGCAACCCCAGGACGGAGAATCCAGAATATTGAAAGAAAAGTTGAGATAGTCCAAGGTTTTTTTGCAACAAAAAAAAGAAAATAGGATGGGAATTAATAAAATCTATAAAATCAAGACAATACAAGTTGTGGAAAAATTGAGTGTTAAAGTCCTTTGTCCATGGAGTTAGTTGTTTCATTATTTGTATTTTTATTTTCACTTATTGTAAAAAAAAAAAAAAAAAAAAAAAAAAAATAAAAAAAAAAAAAAAATATTGTAGTTTATTTTTGCTACCACCATGGTAAAGAAGAGTTAAAAATTAAAAATCCAAACAACGAGGAATTTGAGTAGAAAAGTTAAAAATTGTCAAGTTTTGTGAAGTTTAGAAGTTCGTCATCAACATTTGAAGACCGAAGATTGAAGACGTTTCTATGGTTTCTTATGAGAGAGTGATATTAATTACCGATCGGGTGAGAAGTGAGTGAGTATTCCCACCCCTTACTAATGGTTGATTTTCCTTTCTTAGAGATCATTAGAAAAAGAGTCTTTTTGTCCACACCTTTGTGGAGTCTCAAGATTTTACTTAAGGTTATCCTTCTTACCTACAACGTGTGCGGGATTTCTCTCTTTATTCCTGCCTTGCACACATGAGAGATTAAAAAGCGATCTTTTTGAGTGCAATTATCATAAAACCCTAATGGTGAGGCAGAAGTCGAGGCTTATGATCACAATCGAATCCGAATTCTTTCATATGGTATGGTTACTTCTCGCTCAAAGACTTAAGGATGAGAATGCGTTCTTCGATAGTTCTAACCCATTACTAGCATGCGAAACTCTATGTCCTCATAGCTCCTTGGATGCTTGAGACTCTTTTACACTCTGAAGTTGGAGAAGGTTTTGTGGGTACACCTCTTGTAAACCCTCACGAGACTACAACTCGTCCACTAGGGACACCTAGGGGTTTAAAGGCTTAGTGCATACGCTAAATGCATTCGAGAGACTGCGACAGGGGTATAGTTAGGATTTCTTATTTTCTGTTTCACTTGAGGACAAGTAAAATTCGGGTTTGGGGGTATTTGATGAGTGCCAAATATTGCATATTTATACACCTTTTTATTGGCATTTTACTCATCTTTTGTACTCAAGAATCGAGATATTATCCCAGTTCTGTGTTTTCTTTGTTTTCAAGAATAAATATTTGTATTAATTAATTTTGTATTTTTAGGTACTAAATAAAGTCCTGGAGAAACCGAGGAGCCAAAAGAGCGAAGAATTGAGTCGAGCATCTATGGAGCAGATAGCCAAAGCCTGCGCACAACAAGTTGCAACCCAACAAGTAGCAACTCATCTCAAGACATGGGCTTGAGCTAAACCCAACCCGCGACCGGATCCGGGCCCGTCCACCACGAGCCGTATCTCTCCCAAACTGCATCCTACGGTTGCTCCATCACTATACATCATCTCTTGATGCTCCGTGCAACACCAGATCGCTCCAAAACCGCTTACCATCCTCGACCGTTCGAGATCGCACCACTTCATCCTACGCTCGATAGGCCGGTCCATCAATTCTTGATGTCTCCGCCCCACAAAGAAACGACCCATACCCTATACCCTAGTCGACTACCCCATTCTCTTCTCTTTCTTTCTCTTTCTTCTCTTCTCTCGTCTCCCATCAGTTGCAGAGCAACTCCACCCCCATTCCCCGACCAAACCCTCTGCAACACCACCTCCGACACCACCATCTCCTTCCTCTGACAGAGCCGCAACAGCCATTCCATCTTCGTCACCTCTAGTTGTATTTATCCCTTTCCTAGCCTCTCTCAACAACTCTAGAGGCTATGAAAGAGATAAATGGAACTAGGGTTAGGGTTATGTGTACAACCGATTCGCAGGTCGGAGAAGCATGAGTAGAGCCAACAACCGAGATTCGAGTATGGGTTCGATTATTTTTCATTTAATTTCTATTTTAAATTGAAATTAGGGTTTGAGATATTTGCTCTCTGCATGTATAAAAGAGAAGGAGGATGTGAGTGTTTGAGGGACGCTGGACTAGCCAATGCGATCATTTAGGCTTAAATTGTGTTTTAATTGTAGTTTCAATGTTTTAATTTAGTTGTTAGGGTCTCCATGAAACCTAATTTACAACCGTGTTCTTCATGCTCATGTATTGTCTTGAATGCTTGAATATTTTCTAAGATAGATTTAATCTCGGATATCACACTTTGCTCTCACGGTGTATACCACCACCATGGATGCACCGTAGTTGGATTATCCCCGTGTTGTTTATGCTACAACTCAAGCTCATTAGACTAATGTTTATCTACGATTAATTGTGCTTTAGTCGACGATTAATACTTAGGATAAATACCTTAGTTGTGATTAAAATTATCAGTTGGGGAAACATCTTAGACATAAGGCAGACTCGACACCTCTCCCTTAGCTGTCATAAGAACAAGAGTAATATCATGAGTAGAAGACACAAACAGTAGGTTAGTGGTGGAATTGCAGCCCTAGTTTCACCTTTGCTCTCACTTTGTTTGCCTTAGCTTAGGATCACTACATTCTACTTCACCGTTTCGGCAAAACCCCCTGTTGTCACTTGTTACCACTTGAAACTCAGCCTAGAGCAGCCTTAGATCATACAAGAGCACCACAAGTCTCTCGTGGTTCGACCGTGCTGCCGCGTCTCCGATAGACGCCGTGCACTTGCGGTTATCACCGTAGGCCATATAATTCATACACTTTCCAGGCCTACCGGACCTATTCCTAACTCTAAAACTCCTGTTTTCTACTTATGTTCCTCCTCTACCTTTCCCTCGCAGATTTGCAAGTTCTAAGAAGGCGGAACTAGAAAAGGAGATTTTAGACGTTCTAAAGAAGATCCATGTGAACATACCACTCATAGATGCAATCAAGCAAGTTCCAAAGTATGCAAAGGTGTTGAAGGACTTGTGTACCAATAAGCAAAGGCTCAAAGGTAATGAAGTGCTTAGTGTGGGGGAGAATGCTTCGGCAATCTTACAACACAAACTCCCACTTAAGTGCAAGGATCCCGGTAGCTTCGACATTCCCGTCACAATTGGTAACACCACATTTAATAGAGCTATGTTGGACTTAGGTGCTTCCGTTAATGTCATGCCTCGCACTTCTATGTACAATTCACTTGATCTTGGTCCTCTTAAAAAGGATTGGAATTGTGTTGCAATTAGCCGATCGTTCTAATGTCTACCCAATGGGTATTGTTGAGGATGTTCTTGTGCAGGTTAATCAACTTGTATTTCCAGCGGACTTTTGCGTGTTAGAGATGGATGAAGGTTCACCTATAATGAAGAAGGAATATCTATAATGAAGTTTCAAGCGACAAGAAATTTGAGGGAAAGAATCATATTGTCGAGATTCTACGAAGTTCAAGAGTTATCATCGAGAGTTGAAGACCGAGGACGAAGATGAAGACACCGATAGAAGACCGAAGACGTTTCTATGGATCTTTGTGAGAGTGGTGCTAGCTGCACGCCGAACGGATTCACCGTAAGTAAGCATATTCCCACCTTCGTTAAATGGTTGATTTCCTTTCGAAGAGATCGTCGAGAAAAATGGGTTTTCAAAAATATATAAAAGATGTGGGTTTTCAAAATATTTCGGAGGGTTTTGCCTTCCTACCATTCAACGTGTCTCGGATTCTCTTTTCATTCCAACTCGGACACATGTGTGACCCATAAAAAGTCGTTTATTATTGAGAGCAATATCATAAAACCCTTTCTTGTGAGGTAGAGTCGAGACTTTCGATCACTCCGAACCCGAATTTTAGTCGAGAAGGGATGGTTATTTCTCTCTCAACTTTTAAGAATGAGATTGTGTTCATTTATGTGTCTAACTTCTTATGACTAGTGTGCAGAATCTCTATGTCTTCTTAGCACGTTGGATGCTATCATTACGGAGAACTAGTAAGTTGGTAAAATAGGTTTTGTGGGTATATCTCTAGTAAACCTTCACGAGACTATAACTCGTCCACTAGGGACACTTAGTGGTTTAAAGGCTTGTTATTTATGCTAAAAGTGACCGTATCCTCGATTTACACGGAGTTGTTGTATTCTATTGTTTTGTTTGATTTGCTCGAGGACTAGCAAAGTCTAAGTGTGGGGGGAATCGATAGGTGTAGAATACACCGTATTTACTATCTAGTAGTTACGCTTTCTTTGCTATTTTTCTTGTGAATTATGTACTTTACGTGTGTTTTTGAGTTATTAGGTACTCTGGAGTCGCACGGAGGAAAAGAAGAAGAAAGTATCCAATTTGAGCAAAATGGGCGAAATTGTCATCTCACAGGCGAATGATATATGGAGCTGAGCCAAGGTTAAGGGGCAACTCTATTAGGAGGAGTGTTAAATAACAGCCAGCAAATGTTAAGGGGCTACCAGCTGGGTACCCCTTATCTGCCTTACCTGAGTGGTTATATCCACTTACATTTCTTACAACAAAAACTGAAAATCGAGAGGAGTTATTTCTTCTCATTATTTCACACCTGAACTGAAATTGAGAAACAAAGCAGCAGCTGCTGCTAAATTGAAATCGAGAGAGAAATGGAGGCAGAGATGGCCAGAATTGGAGGTACTTTACCATGGAATAGAGAGCAAGAACTACTCAGTGAGAGACGGATGTTTACTAGGTCGGAGAATCAGTAAAAGATGTTGCTCAGATTCAGATCGAGATGGGTTTTGAAAGTTAAGTTGTAAATCGAGATTTGGGATCGTTGTGGCTCGTAGTTGGCAGAGATGATGTTAACATCGACCTCAAAAACAAAGTAGATGCTGCCGCGAATTTGGGTTGAAATTCCAGATGGGTTTGGGATTAGTGATTGAAGTATTGATGGCGTTGTTGAAGCTCGGTGAAAAGGGGTTTGTGAGATTTACATGAAATTGAGATGGTTTACTGCCATACAGGGAGAGAAAGGAGTTTGTGAAGAGGAAATTAGGGTTTTGATTTGTGAGTGTGTCCCCGAATGCATTGATGCGGGGTTGAGTTGAAGTTCGATGGCAATGTCTTGAGTCTCAAATGCATTGAAGTTCTGGTGCTGTTATTGAGAATTGCAGGTTCAGGTGGCCTGAGATGAGCTGTGAAGGCTAAAGGATAAGCTTGAACTGAACTGTGAAGTTGGTGGTTTGGTCCGTGTTGTTGGTGGTGGTATGAAGTCTGCTATGATTAAGCCCGGATGGGGGAATCGCGAGAATGGCAGTGTCCATTGATCCGTGTCGCCACTGTGCAATGCAAGAAAGCCTAGGTCAGAACTAGAAGAGCAGGTGGTGCTGGCATAAGGCGTGTGGTGTTGATGAATATCTCGATGGAGTTGACCAGTGCAGGTGCAAGCTAGAACCGGTGATTGAAATAATTGCGGGCCTGGTGTCTTTAAATGGAATGGTGGCTTTGAGCAGGTGGTTTGGTCATGGACCGAGATGTTATGCGAAATGCATAGATGTATGTTAGGGGTTCTGTTGATTATAGAGGAGGAGAAGAATTGTGAATGTGGCATTGAACTGAGATGGCTGGGATGTTTTTGGTGGTTTCTCGGTATTTTACCGGTTCTGAAGCAACTCGGACTAGTAATGAAGCCTCGTGGTAATGATGCCTCCGGTGGTTTGAATCGACTCGGGGAATGTGGCTACGGAGAAGGATCACATGCTGGGAATGAACAGTGCAATAGGAGCCGATAGTAGTAATGCAAATGGTTGACACAATGATCCCGGTGGTGAGATTTTCGAGTGCTAGCTATTCTTCGGGATGTTGTTGCTTTGAGAGGAATATACATTGAGTCATGGAGTGTGCGAGGCATGTTGTACCGCAAAAGGAATATGGAAGTGAAGTGGCAAATGAGTGGTGGTGGCTTGAGGTGTTATGCTTTGGTAGTATGAAGAATGAGATTGTTAGTGGCGGTGGCTCGACTCGGATGCGCTTAGTGGTATGCCCGGACCAAGCAATTGAGTGAAGATTACAGTATGTGATCTTGATTTGCAGTGTAGTCGTAATGGTCGGGTAGGCGCCTATGATGCACAAGGATGATGCTTCACGTTAGTTCAGTCGTGGCAAAAACCTCGGTCCGGCTTGGCCATTCACCACTCACCGATCCAGTCCGACTCGACCCGACTCATCCCGACCCCCGACTCGATGCTTGACCGAGTTGACCCGATCCGACTCGTTGACCCGACCGATCCGACTCGTTGACCCGGTGGCCGGCGGACTTTGCCGGTCACCGGAGCCGTTTTCCGGGCATTTTTCCGGACGATTTCCGGCCACAATACCAGATTTCCGGCGGCCACTTTTGGGTCATATTTTCTACATGGGTTTCTCTCTCTTATGGGCTTGGTGGATTTTTATCTATTGGACTTTGAAGGCTTGACCTAATTTTGGAAGGGAGGAAAGGCTATAAAAAGAGGAATTCTACAACTTTTGGAAATCATCATATATCTTATTCTTGGAACTTTGGAGAGCCACTTTTGGTTACGCAACTAGGGTTTGCTTTTGTTCATCTTCTTCTTTATTCAACTTATATTTTTGTGATGAACTCCATAGCTATGAGTAGCTAAATTCTCTATTATTGGTTAAGGATGTAGTCCGATTTCTAAAACTTGTGTTTGCTTTATGTATTAGTTTTCTCTCTTGATTATCGTTCAATTCTCTACTGTTTTTATGATCACATGATTGAAGTATTGTGATAGGATTATGGTGTTTGATTAGTTAAGTGGCCAATTAATTGAACTTGCATCTTAGTCCATAGCTATTTTAGGTTTTTCATCAAGCGATAACCTTGAATACAAGTAGCATGATATGTCTACGGTTTGTAGTGATACACTCTCGTAATCATATGTAGAGTTTGACCATTGTCCGAATTGTTTTGCGCAATGCATGACAATTGCATTGATTAGCCTATTTCTGAACTTAATGCTCCTAGGAATTGAACTTGATTAGCGCAAGGCGTTAGGTTATTCTTTAGGTAGGATTCACATACGCAACCTAATGTGTGTGTTGATGAACTTGAGAAATTAATAGATTATCTTGCTTTCTTGATTCTCTAGGCTTTTGATAACACAAGAGATTAAATCGTAATTCTAATCATATATGCAAGCACATGTCTAAGATTGAAGATGAATTCCTTGACCAATATCTCTCTCCATTGATTACTTTCTACGATTTACTTTGTTTTTAATTTGTTTTTATTGCTTAAATAGAAATAAGAAATCCCCCCAATTGGTTACTTTAAGAAATTGATTACGAAATAACTACAATTGCCTCTCTGTGGATACGAACTCTTTCTTATCATATACTTTAGGAAAGTGAAATTATTTTTGACGCATTACGACAAGATCGGTGATCATCTGTTTAGATCGTGAATCAGGAAATCAATTATATAGGCTTAATCTGTGGGACACATATTTGGTTTAAAGTCTTTAATTGAGGTTGAAGCAACTCTTAGTCGTGGGTGACATCGCCTAAGGGAATCAATTGCGCAAAGTCCAGCAGGGATTCAAGAGGCGTAAGGAGCGCGACTATACCTTAATTGGTGGATTTCCTTTTATGGCTCAAATACATTCCAGATCGAAGTTAATTGGTAGTAGGATAGTGTTTGTAGCGAGTTAATACAGTTTGGTTTTCAATCTGGAATAGGTCCCGGGATTTTTTTGCATTTGCGGTTTCCTCGTTAACAAAACTTCTGGTGTTTGTGTTATTCCTTTTTACGCATTATGTTTATCTTTATAATTGAAATATCACAGGTTGTGCGTTGATCAATCACGGTAGCTAGGTCCAACCTTGTTAGTTGGAAAAGACTTGATTGATCCTTGGACATTGGTCTTAGGTACCTTCCAAGAACTCTCTTTGTAGTTAGGTTCACATATTCAATTTGTAAACTTTCTAACAACACAAGAGAGAGAAAGATATAACTCTAGGCACTTTCCTTGATTGAGTTTCTACCCTGGTTTGTGTTGAGTTTGTCCATACAGATTGCCTAAGAAAAGTTGGTGGTGTATCTTGGTACCCCTAGCGTTTTCACATCCAAGAACTCTTCTACATACATGAAACTTTGGTTCATACATATTGATTGTGGAAGAGAAAGAGAAAACTCTATATACAATCTTCTTAAAGGGTCTTTACTTTGACCTACTTGTACGACCATGATGGCCGTGATCCGCAAGCTACGAGCCGGCAGGGTCCAATGTCCGACTATGATGGCCGTGTGGAAATGAACGGGTCGAATGTCCGACCATGATGGCCGAGCACGATGAAGCATCATTCTTCGATGCGAGCCGTCCGGGTCCAATATCCGGCCATTATGGCTTTGTTCTGCGAGCTGGCCAGGTAGAATGTCCGGCCATGATGACCGAGCACAATGAAGCTTCATTCTTCATGGGTGTTAGCGCTCCACATATTAATGTAAACCGCCAACCAATACTCCATGAAAATCCCCGCATGTGACATGTTTTGGTATTTCATAGTGGAGTCATGGACTACATATTATTTTGGCTAAGTCATAGTCATGATGTGCTTCGACCAAGTGTTCAGCTCTGGAAAAGCTGATTGACATAAAGTCAAAATGTAGTTATACTTAGTCTTTGAATGACTCATATTTGAGTAAGTCTAGGAATGAACCATATTGTTATGGCTTATTAAGCCATAATGATAATATCATGGGCATTCAATCAAGTTGATGCTCAAAGATGACATAAATAACCAATAACGATGTTTTGTTTGATATCAGATAAGAAAGTTTTTCTTAAAGTATTTATGACTCATGGCTTAAGAAGATAACTCAGACTCGAAGCACGTATGAGCAAAGAGGTGATACGCTAACATAGAGTGTTGCTAGTGATATGATAGGGTCACATCATGATCGTGACATACCTTGGAGCTAGGGAAAGCATCGGGGCCCGGTAGAGTTGGCACCGCACATTCGAGTTGACGTTGGCATGTTCCGAAGTCGTGGTAGGGCTAGCCATGGTCATGGCGTTCTTTGAGGTTTGACTGTGGCATACATGTATAATAAGTATGGAGCTAGGCATTGCCCAAAGACCGTGCAAACCTATAACAACAATATCGGTGCTCTTACATGGACTCCCTCCCTTACTTTAACAAGTAAGCAAGTAAACTACCTAGTAGTCTTTTCCCAATGCAAGGAATTCGACATGTCCATGGATTTGCACTGGAATATGTGCCAGTGTCGTGGTAGTTGGTGTTGCCATTTGCCAACGTTGTGGTGGGGCATGGATTTGTCATATAGGCATGCGTGGCCGTGGAGTAGCACATATGCCATTTTTGTGTTAGTTGACATTGGCACATGGCGGGGCATGTCCTAGCCATGGAGGCATGCGTAGCTATGAGGCATGGTCTGGCCGTGAAGCATGCGTACTTCGACCATTCCCATTACGGCGCACCTCTTGGTACTGGCATAGGCTGGTGTCATGCATCATTCATGTGGCGCTGGAATGCTTCAGCCACCGTGATGCTCGTGGTGCAATACGTGTAGCTTTTCAAAGAAGAGGCTTGGTTTTGGCGCTCGACCATCACAACATTTAATCGCTTATCGTTTAACCTTTTGAGAGTAGACATGCAATCTTGTTTCATGCATGTGCATTACCTTCATTGCAAATATAGTAGAAAATTAGTGTTGTTCATATAAAAATTTGACCACGAAGCGCATATAGAACAAGCTCAAGGAATTTAGCTCAAGGAAGTGCATATAAAAGTTTTGCGACTTGAGACAAGTTCGTAATTACTCAACGGAGTATAAATAATGATATATATGAAACGAATTCAAGGAATTTAATTTAACAAATTATTGCAACTTGGAACGAGTTCGGTGTTGCTCTATACTAGTGGCCAACCCATCTAGGAGTTGATCTATGTAGATTCGGTACAAAGGCGGCGTAATATAAATATTAAAATACTCCGTAAATATATTATATATTTATTTATAATACTCGAGGTTTTAGCTGGGTGAAACCCTAGCATATATATTTTATAGACGTGTCTTTGATACACATTTAGAAGTGTATAAATTTAAAAATTCATTACGGGGTAGAGGTTTACAAGTTTCACCTTTGTTAAAAATCCACCATCAACAAGGATTATGTCACTATGCACCGTGATAAATTTTGATATATATAGACTAAGTAAATGTTCAAGCATGTAGTCATCTTTATGTATGCATAATCTACTAAACATACAGAGAATGAAAGTTTACTCAAGCCTAAATTTCAAAAATTGTAGTGGATTGTTAGGAATTTTTCAAATTTAAAAGATAATTGTCGTGACCATCATGTTTCGGATAACTACAAATCGAAATGTTATGTCTTTTTTGAACGGATACAAATTTGGAATTAAAGGGTTTGAATCATACACGCAGTTGATCCCTTTAAAGAGTTACAACTGTTTGTAAACTTTTAAACTATACAAATACTACCGATTCCGACCATGTCAGACCATGAAAATCGCTGACATCTGTTTTTGTATTAGGAAGTCCGTGTGTTTTGGTTGGATATATTACTCTGCAAATATTATCTAACACAGTTGACAAATGAGCATGTTAATTTTGTTAGAGCACTGCTCGGTCGAACTCGCAAGCGTTGCTATCTCAAGCTTGTTTGTCAAGTTTAGTTGCCAAAACTATAAGTCTTGATTTCTAGTCTACTAATAGCTAAGTCTCGGATTAGGATAGAATGTGTAGTTGAGCTTTAGACTTCACGGCGTTCATCGATTGAAGACGAAGAACTACTAAGGGGAGCTTGTGGAACTTTATCAACAAAAGGTATGTGGACATGAACTCATCTATCACTCAAAAGTCTATTTCTACTCTATCTCCTATTTGAGACAAAAGTCGTATATCTATATAGACTTCAAATTATACACATTTGATATTTCGAGCTGAGTTTAACTCGCTTACATATTTCTCAAAATATGTGTTCGTAAGCTTTCGCTTTAAACAAGTTCATCTTATATTCTTGATGAAAGTCAAAAGATGATCATGTGAAAATCGCCTGGTAACATCTTATATGATTTGTGTGAGACAGTCATTTGGTGTAGACTCAGAATATTTCGTATTGATCATTTGATCACTTGAAAATTGCTTTGAAGCTAATAGTTTGTGTGAGACAGCTATTGTCGTCTTCTAAGAATGTTTCAATGATTGAAATGGGAGTTTAGTATAATTAACCAATGATTGGATGTTGCATAGTATACGTACTTGTATGCTAACTATTGCATGATACTCCAAGTCCGAGAATCTAGTGTGCATACTCGTATGCGTACTGATTCAACAGTTGAAGTCCGGGAACTATAGTATGCGTACGCGTTTGCATACTAACTTCAACTGAGTTTTGGTAAGTGAATGACAATAGTATGCGTACACGTTTGCATACTTGGCGAACACGGGCCAAGTCTCGGGAACTTCTAATGTATGCGTATCCATTTGCATACTTGAGTGGTTAAGTTCTAAAATCGGCTAAGTCATGAACAAATACATTTATATAATAAGGAATGCAATCTTTGCAAACCGTGGCTATAATGTTCATGAATTGATTCGAGTGAATCAAAACCGATTTTGCTTCAATTGTGTCTTGTATACCTCTATGAGAATATAAACAATTGAACAACTCTATAACTAGTTTCATTTGAGTCATTTGAACTAGTTGTGTTAAGATGAACAAGGTTGATATGAAAGTGTTCATATGGCTAACTTCGGTAAACTATTATTGAGCCAACTAAGTGTACACGTTTAGGTACAGTTACCCATATCTAAATGAAGTCACTTTTCATTTGTGTGTAACAAGTTAAGTTCGATCTAACGGTTGAAAGATATTAGCCTGAGTCTAATCAGGTTTTCATCTAACGGTGAATATTGAATGCTTTGTTACCAAGGTAACATTGATTGCAAACCCTGATTTGAAGACTATATAAGGGAGAACTCTAGCAACTGGGAAACCTAATCCCCACACCTCATGTGTGATACTAGTTGCGACTAGAGTCGATTCTCCTTTAATCTAGGTTTTTCCTAAACCCATTATAGGTTAACGACTTAAATACTTCATTGGGATTAGCCAGACCCAACTATTTTCTCAGTAGTTGCGTGTTCGATCTTACTTTGTTCTACCATATTGAGTACTATCTTCTCTAAGATTTGCTCGAGATTTAATCTCTCGATAGGTAATATAAAAGTAGTCACAAACATCTTCGTCTCATCGTTTGTGATTCCACAATATCTTGTTCCGCTACCATACGGTTAAGAATATTGTGAGGTGATTGATATTACTAGGCTGTTCTTTGGGAATATAAGTCTGGTGTATCAATTGGTTCATGTTCACCTTGATTTATCAAAAGACGGAACAAAACTCGTAGGTATTTCTGTGGGAGATAGATTTATCTATTCAATAGAATTTTTTGTGTGAGATAGATTTGTTTATCAAGTCTTTGACTTTGGGTTGTAGCAACTCTTAGTTGTCGGTGAGATCAGCTAAGGGAATCAAGTGTGCAGAATCTGGCGTAGTTCTAGAGGCGTAAGGAACATGATTGTACCTTGATCAATGTGAGATTGGTTAGGGCTCAACTACATTCCAGTCCGAAGTTAACTTGTAGTAGGCTAGTGTCTGTAGCGGCTTAATACAGTGTGGTGTTCAAATCTGGACTAGGTCCCGGGGTTTTTCTGCATTTGCGGTTTCCTCGTTAACAAAATTTCTGGTGTCCGTGTTATTTCTTTTCCGCATTATATTTGTTTATATAATTGAAATATCACATGTTGTGCATAGTTCAATCAATTAGATAATCCAACCTTGTTGTTGATATAAATTGGTTGACACTTGAACATTGGTCTTTGGTACCGTTCAAGTTGTTTCTCATATCAATCAGGCTTACACAACTCTTTCTACTCTTTCTGTTTGATTGCGGATTATATTGAGAAATAAAGATACAACTCTTGGATATATTTCCATTGATTGAGTCTGACTTTCTAGTTGATTTTCTTGGAATTATATTGGAGTTTATCCATACAAATTGCCTAGACGAAATATTGGGTGTGGTTGTTAGACCCCCGCTTTTTCAATTGGTATCAGAGCAGGCAAACACACTAAGACCTCATAAGTCTGTGTTTGTAGCAATCTGACTATATGGATGAGTCTATCTCTAAAATCGTACTAGTTCAGAAATTACCAGATGATTTTCAAAGCTTGGATTCACCTGAGAGAACTGTCACATCTAAATCAATATCTAAACATTCTCTTGATGTAAAACCGTTGATAACCGGGAAACACGCCTAGAAGAACAAATTGGATGAACTTTTCATGAAGGTGATTCAGATATTGATAGAGATATTGATGAGGAAGTCTCAGAGTATGTGAAGGTTTTGAATTCGTTGGAAAAGAAGAAGATGACAACTTCACATGAAACACCTCTTCTGACTACTCTCTATCGAGAAAACAAGAAATTGAAAAGGATTTATGGAGGTCTTTATGTTTGGAATCGCTCTTGCAAATCGATCCTCAAAGACTCTAAGGAAAACTCGAGTAGAAAGTCACTTGAATGTGATAATTTTTATCAAAAATGCTTCTTGTTGGGAGAGAAACTTGTAGAAACTGAAGCAAGGATTAACTCCCAGCAAGCAAGTTTTGATGACAGAGAAAGCGCTTATCTCGCTCGAGAAAAACGCCTTGAGGCTGATTTAGCTGCTACTCTTGATAAAATCCAGATGCTGGAAGATGACTTGAAAAAGTTCAACACTAGTTCAAGTAAATTAACCACTATGCTAGGAGCAAGTAAAAATCATCGTGATACACGAGGATTGGGCTATAAGGGAATAGATGCTCCAAGTATTATCAAAGAGGTAAAATTTGTCAAGGCTAGTGATTCTTCTCAACAAAAGGTTTCCACTGATGGCAAACGTGAAATACCTTCACCGGCAGTTAAGGTTCGAAAGAGAAAAGTATATCATCCTCCAAAGTCAGCACACACGGATTGAGGTAATAACATTCCTTATGTTTGCCACTATTGTAATAAAGGTCACCCGGAAAGGAGATGTCATTTCCGTATAAGGAATGAGAAACTTCATCATGTTTTTGTTTGGGCATCACAAGAAGTTTTGAAACCAAGATCATATGTTAATACTAATCCCCTTAACGCTACAAAAGTTGTAATCGTCCAACCTTTAGGCAAAAGAATCGGTGTTGTGATAAACCTAGATTTGCCTATAAACGTCATACGAATCCTTTTCACAATCGTAATGGTTATCAAAAGGATAACTTCGTAAAGACAAAGACAAGATCCGATGCTCCCAATTGGAGAAAGACTAACTTGCAAAAGAATAGTCAATCCAATTCTCTTCCAAGAAATCTAGATGAGATTAATGAGAAGAAGGTTCGTATTGTTCCTAAACACACTCAGAAGTGGGTACCAAAGAAAGTCAATGATGCTTTGAGTGTGAAAAGGAATGATCTCCCAGAAAATTCCATGACTATGGAGAAGGCAGTGTCCATGATGTTGGAACTTAAAAGTTTCTTTGGAAAAATGGATTTGGATGTGAAAGGTTCTAAATGTGATCTCTTTCATGATAATCCAAAAGTGAAACAGAATAAGCCAAAAACTATAGATGGTGAAAAATCCATAGTTACTTTAAAAGTCTCATTTGATCACTTGTGGTGAGCAAGACATTGTTCACCTTAACATAACTTGATTGTGTTGTAAGTGAATCCTCACCAAGGAATGCCATGTTAAGTATACGGTGAGGGAAGCACGAGAATTGGGGCGCACATATTGTGTTAGGTATGATATTGAATATTTGTTAATGACGTAGGATTCACGACAGGACCTTCTAAAAGGTATGTCTATAAACTTGAGCAAGATTTTTGTTTTTATCATTTGCTTAGAGTACTTATAATTATCCATGTACCTTGCTTATCGTTCATTTCTACCTAACTTTATTTGTGTTTAAGGTTCTTAAATGTTTAGGTTTGAAAATAATAGTTCAGGATGTCTGGACTTCATGGTACACATAGCAGGTATGCATACCATCATTTAAAATCAAAATCTAGGGATTTTAGTTCGCAAACCTGTTTGCATACTTGTCCAGGTCACGAAAATTCGCTTGCAAACCGGTATGCATACTGGCCTGTAGACGTCGATAATCAGTAAACTTGTTTTGGCCGTAACTTCTTCATCCGAACTCGGAATGATCTCATTCTTTTTTGCATTCTCTTCCTCTTTGAATTCTCTTCAAAATGGATATGAGAATTCTTGAATTTTGATGATTTAAGATTGGTCTTTTTCCCGTCTCTTGTTTTTAGTGTTGTTCTCCGTTTCGTCACACTTGTTCCACTTCTCTTGGACTTGGGCACTTGGATTCTTAGAGTACTTATCTTCTAAGCTCATTTGTAGCCTTTACAAGAATTTTGTTGGTGAATCACAAAGAAGAAAGTTCAAGAATGGACAGTAGTACACATTGCTATGGGATTCTTGAATGTTCACAATCATCTTATGTGAACTATGGTGCATGGTCATTAATGACTTTGTATGTTCTTATTTGTTAAGAAAATCTTTTTATACGCCTTTGGTAGCTATTCTTGGTGTAAATCCGTGCGAAAAAGATTGATTCCACCTTCAAAGGACAAATCATCTTGTATGTGCATTACGAGTTTGTCTTGATGTCTAGGAAACTTGTTATGAGAATTTATTCTTATGTTTTTTAGAAAGATAACTAGGGTTTGGAATAGCAAATATTGTGATTACACATAGCTATTGCCAACGATTTCATCTTGCAATGTTTTTAGATTTATTTATTTAAATTCTAAAGATGATTTGGAAGATGATTTTGCAGTATTAATCTTTATTGGTTTTATATATTGCAAATAATTTTATGGGATATGTGTGTTTACGTCCGTGAACTATGATTGTCCCATATATGTCAAATGTTAAGTCTATTATATGTCTTTATGCAAATATTGATGAAAGATAGAATGAACTTTTGATGTCAAAGATTAAGTCTATGGTATCATTATACAAATATTGATGAAAAATAAAATGAATCTTTGTATATTCCGCAGTATTGATCTTTCCCTGATCCACTTCTATGTGAAAGTATTGTGCGGGTCCGTAAGTTCTCTTATGTTGAGCATTTATGATTAAATTAATCATGGGTTCTCTTGTGGTTAATTTAATTGAGTTTTCTGGATACAAATTCATGTCTCATATGATTTGTTAATGTCCAAATAAATCTTTCTTTTCTTGTAAAAGTAAGGTTTCCCTTGTTGTTCTTTCGGGAATGACATTTTATGGGGGAGAGTTCTTAATTGAACTTGTGCTTAATTGCCGAATCTTTGTGGGGAGTGCGGCTGTGGAATATTGTAGGAGTTATCTTGTATCTTTATAAACTCCTTGATGAATACACTAAGTATTGACTATGTGAAATCATCAAAACAAAGTTGATATGTTCTCGTTTAGTCATAAAGTATCTATATGAGAATTTCATTATGATCCCGCTAGTTTTCGTACCTTTGCCAATTTATATTGAAAAAAGGGGGAGAATTATTGTGTAGTTCACACTACAAATACATATGGTTTATGGATCACTATGTAAGGGGGAGTGATTTTCATTGTGAGATGAAGTATTGACTAAGGGGGAGTGATACATATCACCATAGTATTGTTGTCAAAGTTGTGATGCAATTGGACTTTGATACTGTGTAATAATACTAAGACACTATATAACAATACGAAAACATCTTGTTTTTATATATTGTTATAGCTACGGATCTTCAACAACTATGATGTTGAGTTGAACACGTTCAGAATCACTGGAGTACTTGGAAGTGACGAATATTTCGAGTAATGTTGAAGAACCAAGGAAATCAAGCATTTTGATAAGAAGCTACAAAGTTTATTCATTTTGTAATCCATATGTATTGATAGTTTTGTCACTAAAATTGACAAAGGGGGAGATTGTTAGAGCACTGCTCGGTCGAACTCGCAAGCGTTGCTATCTCAAGCTTGTTTGTCAAGTTTAGTTGCCAAAACTATAAGTCTTGATTTCTAGTCTACTTATAGCTAAGTCTCGGATTAGGATAGAATGTGTAGTTGAGCTTTAGACTTCACGGCGTTCATCGATTGAAGACGAAGAACTACTAAGGGGAGCTTGTGGAACTTCATCAACAAAAGGTATGTGGAGACTTGAACTCATCTATCACTCAATAGTCTATTTCTACTCTATCTCCTATTTGAGACAAAAGTCGTATAGCTATACAGACTTCAATTATACACATTTGATATTTCGTTCAATGAGTTTAACTCGCTCTACATATTTCTCGAAATATATCTTGGTAAGCTTTCAGCTTTAACCAAGTTCATCTTATATTCTTGATTGAAAAGTCAAAAGATGATCATGCAAAATCGCCTATGGGCGGGGACCTGTAACATCTTATATGATTTGTGTGGAGACAAATCACTTGGTGTAGACTCGGAATGTTTCGTATTGATCATTTGATCACTTGAAAATTTCTTTGAAGCTAATAGTTTGTGTGAGATATCTCATCATGACTATTGTCGTCATCTAAGAATATTTCAATGATTGAAATGAGAGTTTAGAACAATTAACCATGATTGGATATAACATAGTATGCGTACTTGTATGCTAACTGTTAAAACAAGTTATTCCAAGTCGGGGAACCATAGTATGCATACCGTATGCGTACTAGTTTGTTAGTTGAAGTCCGGGAACTTAGTATGCATACACGTATGCGTACCGGCGTAAGAGTTCAAGTCCGGGAATTCAACTGAGTTTGGTGGTGTACGAAAGTATGCGTACATGTTCGCATACTGGCGGACCCAGACCAAGCCCGACTACTTAGGTATGCATACCCGTTTGCATACATGAGTGGGTTATGTTCTAAAATCCGTTTTTCATGAACTAATACATTTATAAAACAAGGAATGCAATCTTTTGCAAACCGTGGCTATAATGTTCATGAATTGATTCGAGTGAATCAAAATCGATTTTGCTTCAATTGTGTCTTGTATACTTCTATGAGAATATAAACAATTGAACAACTCTATAACTAGTTTCATTTGAGTCATTTGAACTAGTTGTGTTAAGATGAACAAGGTTGATTTGAAAGTGTTCATATGGCTAACTTCAAGTTAACTATTGTTGAGCCAACAAGATGTACGTTTAGGTACGGTTACGCATATCCCGAATGAAGTTACTTTTCATTTGTGTGTAACAAGCTAAGTTCGATCTAACGGTTGAAAGATATTAGCTTGAGTCTAATCAAGTTTTCATCTAACTGAATATTGAATGCTTTGTTACCAACGTAACATTGATTGCAAATCCCGATTTGAAAACTATATAAGGGAGAACTCTAGCAATCGGGAAACTTAATCCCCATACCTCATGTGTGATACTAGTTTCAACTAGAGTCGATTCTCCTTTAACCTAGGTTTTTCCTAAACCCATTATAGGTTAACGACTTAAAGACTTCATTGGGATTGTGAAGCCAGAACCAACTATTTTTTATGTAGTTGCGTGTTTTGATCTTGCTTTGTTCTATCGTATTGAGTACTATCTTCTCTAAGATTTGCTCGAGATTTAATCTCCGATAGGCAAGATAAAAAGTTGTCACAAACATCTTCGTCTCATCGTTTGTGATTCCACAATATCTTGTTTCGCTACTATACGATTAAGATTATTGTGAGGTGATTGATATTACTAGGATGTTCTTCGGGAATATAAGTCTGGTGTATCAATTGGTTCATGTTCACCTTGATTTATCAAAAGACGGAACAAAACTCGTAGTTATTTTTGTGGGAGACATATTTATCCATTCAATAGAATTTTCTCGTGTGAGACAGATTTGTTTATCAAGTCTTCGACTTTCGGTCGTAGTAACTCTTAGTTGTGGGTGAGATCAGCTAAGGGAATCAAGTGCGCAGAATCCTACTGTTCTAGAGGCGTAAGGAACATGACTGTACCTTGATCAGTGTGAGATTGGTTAGGGGCTCAACTACATTCCAGTCCGAAGTTAACTTGCAGTAGGCTAGTGTATGTAGCGTCTTAATACAGTGTGGTGATTAATCTGGACTAGGTCTCGGGTTTTTTTTTTTTTTCATTTGCGGTTTCCTCATTAACAAAATTTCTGGTGTATGTGTTATTTCTTTTCGCATTATATTTTCTATATAATTGAAATATCACAGGTTGTGCGTAGTTCAATCAATCAGATAATCCAAGCTTTGGTTGTTGATATAAATTGATTGACACTTGAACATTGGTCTTTGGTACCGTTCAAGTTGTTTCTCATAATAATCAGGCTCACAAATTCTATCTGTTTGATTTGCTGATTATATTGAGAAACATAGATACAACTCTTGGATATATTTTCATTGATTGAGTCTGACTGTCTAGTTGATTCTCTTGGAATTATATTGGAGTTTGTCCATACATATTGCCTAAACGAAATATTGGGTGTGGTTGTTAGACCCCCGCTTTTTCAAACTTAGTATGCAACAGAACAACACACGAACTGAATTCCAACAAGAACAAGTCTTATAATCAATTGCAGTAGGGTAAAAACTGATCTGCTGAAAATGGTAAATCGTGTGTGTTAACGAGAAACGAATCTAAACCCTAAACAAATGTACTGTATAAGAGTACTTTTAGATTCGAGAGATCAATCTGTACAATCCTGGCCTAAACCAAGAAATGACCATTCCAGTCTTGCTTCGGTCACAAAATGAAGGAGAAGGGTTGATCTTAGGGAGGTAAGCAAAGAAAGTGTTGAGATCAGAAAGATGAATTCTGTAAAGTGTAGTTTTATGACTTGTATCAGAACGTAGAATTTGCTTGCAAAGTTTAAGATGTGAATCCTGGATGGTTTTTGAAATACTTGCGTTGATAATTGATGGTCCTAGTTGAAATAAATTGAAAAATATATTTATACAAGTCATAGTCGAACACAGTGACCTAGCTGGAAGTGGGAGTTGTGAAGTATTGGAGATCATAGGTGAGTGGTAAAAACCGTGTCTTGTAGTTATGAGAGGACTGGACGGTTTGTACTACCTATACTCCTCTACCTATCACATATCCGCTATTCCGGGCACTTTCTCTTAATGGACGTGTTGCACGCCGCACTATTTAAACCTCCAAACCAAAACCTAATGACCATCCCCCAGTTGTGACATGTTTGATGTCTCGAGTATTTTGGTAGAAAAATAGTAATTAGTCATGACTGGCATGATTTATATTACTAAGGCTGCCAGGTAAAAACATACTCGTATAATTTGGTTCACCTAGATGAGATCCGTAAGTGGCAAGTCAAATTGTAAGAATGAGACTCGCCGTGAGCCAGCGCTCAAAGAATATCATATGGTGCTTTTAGGTTAAATAATAGAATTATTTGTAAAATCGATATTCTAAAATATTATAATCAATGCATAAAAAACATCGATTTTATTGTGTGTTGTGTGATTTACTTTACTTCCACATTATATTATTTATTTTTATAATTAAAGTAAATGCAGTTGTACGTTAATCCAGTTCGTAAAATCCCATAGATAGCACAGTCACGAAGTTAGACTATATACCAAAACTTAAATCTTTGGCCATTATTGTTTTGGTAGAATTACACAATATGTGCCTGTATAGGTTGATACAGAAAGATCGTGGTGTACTCAGTCCCTCATGATTTCAATTTGTATCAGAACAGGCAGATATAAAAATATTTTAACAATATGTGTTTGTTACAAATCCAAAATATTGAATTAAGTTAATGTACCATCAAGATTTAATGGCATAAATTTTTCGTGATGGGAGACACGAATTAACATGTTGAACCTTTCTTTTCAAAAAAATTTTGGGAACGGATAAAAGTCGTCGGTATCCCAGTTTACTTTGCAAATCAAAAGGATGAAAATCTAAAAGATCAGGTTGAAATAATAGTTTTCCCCATAAAACTTGATATTGTCAAACTGCTCCACACTTGGTTGATCCCTGTTGCAGTACATGTATCTTTACGGATAAAATGAGTTATATCTCTCAAATTTGTTTAACAAGTATATCTGAATTGTTCAGTATTGTTAAAATTGTTGATCGCCACCTATGATCTATTATTTTTCCTTCACACATGTATGAACCTGTGATTAATCTATTTATTCCAAAAACATAAAAACTGATCATTAATTAAACCAAATGAATCATCAAAAAAAACTAGTAATAACTAGTAATTCCTATTGGGAGTATAATATATCTACGAATTATTTATGTATCATATCAAGATAAATTATCCAACTAACTAATTAAGAAGTTATGACATGGATGTAGCAGGCAAGCGCGCAAAAGTATGCGCGCAAGCCTTTTATTGAATTGCAATCATATCCATTTTGATAGGTGTAGAATACACCGTATTTACTATATAGTAGTTTATGCTTTCTTTGCTATTTTTCTTGTAAATTATGTATTTTACGCTTGTTTTGAGTTTTATAGCTACTTTGGAGTCGCACGGAGGAAAAGAAGAAGAAATCACACAATTTGAGCCAAAAGGGCGAAAAGGACATTTACGAGGAGATTGATATATGGAGCCCAGCCAAGGTTAAGGGGCAACCCTATTTGAAGGAGTACTAAATACAGATCGGCTAAGGATAAGGGAAAACCCATTTAAGTGTTAAAGGCATCCGGTTAATACTCAAGGCACCTATGTAAATTAGCTTGGCATGATGTTGGTTGGCCCATATTAGTGCCAGTCCGGATCCGAGTTTTCTTATAACCTAAAATTGAGTTTTCCCAATCATTTTCATTCACAAAAATTGAAAGAAAAGGGAGGCAATAGTAGAGAGAAATTAAAGGTTTGTGTAAGAGATTCGGGGACTCGGGAGAAGATTTAATGGCGAATGAAGAAGAACAGTGTTGCTTCCATGGCGGAGATCGAGAGCCGAGAGAACACGGGAATACGGATGAAGAGGAGCTCGGAGAGAGTAGATCGAGAGATGAAATGGGTGCTGATGAACTAGCCAGCTGTTGTGAAGCTCGGGGAGATGTTGAACCAAGAGAATGATCGGAAAATGAGACGGGGAGAAGAAGATGAAGGTGGTTCGGTTGAAATCGGAGAGAAGGGTGGCGTACGAGGTTCAAACGGGGTTGGATGCTTGTTGCGGTTTGATGCGAGAACAAAGGGGTTTGAGCTGATTTAGAGATTGCTCGATTAGGCGGCAAAAGAAGAAGACCCCGCCATCGTTGATATGGGTCGGTGAAGGTTTCAATTGAAGAAGAGAATGGAATTGAAAGAGACTTCAGTGGATTGAGTTGAAAATAAGCCCTCTGAAAAGAATAGAAAATGGGTTTTTTTTAATCAAGACAGGATGATTGAGCTGCTGTGATGTAGAGAATATGGAGATTAGAGATGGGTCTGTGGTTGAGCTTGTTCGAGACAAAGAGAAGAAGAGGGGTCTGTGAAACAACAGAGCTATGTATGGGAGTGCTGCTATGGGTCTGTGGTTGAGCTTGTTCGAGACAAAGAGAAGAAGAGGGGTCTGTGAAACAACAGAGCTATGTATGGGAGTGCTGCTATGGGTCTGTGGATGGAACGAGACCTCACTGCTGCTGTTGGAAATGGATGAAGCAAAGAAGGAGTGAATGACATTGAATGGTGTTAGATGTATGTTAGGTTTCTTAGCAGGATTGGAGCTGAAAAGAACGGCCGGAATTTGGCCTGGGAAGTCCTGTAATTAAACAGAACTCGGCCGGATTTTTATTCTGGCGAGTCAACTCGGAAGCCAGCGGTTCAACTCGATTCAGCCCAGACTTCGGCAAATTAAGACGAATCAGATGCTGACTCGGTTCCGACTCATGACCTAGACCTTGACCTGTTGACTAACAGTTGACTAACGGTTGACCCGTTTGACCGTTAGTCCTAACGGAGGACCTGACGAATATTCCGCCGAATATTCTCTTGATGGGAGAAATTTTCAGGTGGCGGCGGCGACTTATTCCGCACGATTCCGCCACAATCCCGGTTCAGCCGTGAGCCAAAAATTCGAGAATTTTCTATGGACTTCTCTCATGGGTGTGAAGACTTGGGCTTGGAATTGGATGGAGAATTGGACTCAAATTTGGAAAGAGAAGGTGGAAGAGTTGAGAAAAGCTTGGAATTGGAAATTGAATTGCAAAAGGAAAAGGATTCTACTCCTTAGAAGATTTGGAGAATATTGAAGCCTATAAATAGAGAAGTTTTCTACAACTTCTACACACCTCTCTACACACACATCACTTGTGTTTTTGCTTGCTTTTCTAAGATTTTTCTTTTTAATTATTTGTGTGAATTTGAAAATTCTTCTTTTAATTATTATTATTTGTGTGAATTTCAAAAACATGAGTAGCTAAATTTCTTATTGATTGAGGATGAATTCCTAGTTCTTAACATATGATTTAAGTTTTTGTTTTCAAATTCTATCTTGAAGTTTTTCACATAATTATCGTTTGTTTTTACTAATAGGAGTGATCTTAAAGACATTCATGATTGATTGATAGATTGTTTGGAGTGCACGCTAAATTGATTTGTTAATTCGATCTAAAGCTAGTGAAAGTTAGGAGATAAGTAATCGTTTCTTGACTCTTTACATAAGTAGCAAACACGAGACCTTGCGGAGGGATTCCGTGGAGCAATTGTGTGTAGAAACAACGTTAGCAAGTAGACCTTGAGCTAAGAGTCTAACTACTAATATCAACCTAAGAAATTCACAAAACTTAATGCATGAGCCAAGTTACATCTAGGTTGAGCTAATTCTAGGTGGCTTGGTAAATAGAATCCGGTGATCGAGAACTTCGTGTCCTAGGTGATACAAGGGATTTAGGGGTTTAGCACTGAGCTATTTGCTTTACCTACGGTTGGTGATAATTTGTGACTAATAACAAGTAGAATAGAACATAACTTGATTCATTGTTTCGTAACGAAGAAGGATTCCTTGATCTTCTCTCTCTTATTGCTTTCATCTTTCAACTTTCGATTTTAATTGCTTTGTTTATTTTCCTTTTGCTTTTTACACCCCCTTTCGTGACAACTTTTACAACTAAGATCTCTTGCTCCTCGTGGGAACGAACTTGACTTCCATTATATTATTTTTAATTGAGTGGAAATATTGAATTAATTTGATTGCACCTACGACACGCATCAAATTTTGGCGCCGCTGCCGGGGAGCAACGGGCGATTTTTTAGTTGTTTTTATTTTTCTTTTTGCTTTGTTAGATTCTTTACCGTATCTAACTTAGTTTGTGAGAATCTTGTTTCGGTGTTATTCCTTTGGTGAATGCTTAAAGGGGTAGACCGAGTCCAATACGTCTTCGATCCCAGGCACTCAACTACAGGGATTTCATTCGTGCGATTAACACTCCACTTTCTCCTTCTTCATCAAGTGATTTGGACAAAGAGGACGAAACAAAGGCTGATCGTACACTAAAGGACCTAGCTTCTCACAAGCTTGATACACAACAATGGTGTATCCAAACTAACTCAACCTTCGAGATCAAGCCGGGTTGATTAGAGAGTTACCAAAGTTCCATGGCATGGTGAATGAGGACCCAAACAAACATCTTATGGACTTTTATGCCATAGTTATGGCTATGCTTCCACCAGGAGACTAATGCGGATGGAGCATTGTTGAAAGCTTTCCCGTTTTCTTTGGCGGGCAATGCTAAGGAATGGTTATATTATTTGCCTTAGGAAGTATCACAACATGGAATGGTATGAAGAAACTTTTCCTCGAGAGATATTTTCCCGCATCCAAAGCTACTCAAATTCGCAAGGAGATTTGTGGATTGAAACAACAAGTGGGAGAATCATTGTATGAATGTTGGGAGCGATACAAGAGGTTGGTGGCAAGCTGTCCACACCATCAATTTAGTGACGTTATGATACTCCAATACTTCTATGAAGCTCTCCACTCAAGTGATAGGTCTCTTCTTGACGCCACGGGTGGTGGTGCACTAATGAACAAGACTTTGACCGAAGCTAGAGAATTGATTGAAAGTATGGCAGCAAACTCGCAACAATTCTACACAAGTGATGAACCAACGGTTAGGCGAGTGCATGAAGTTAGTGATTCGTCATCACATCTTGATCAAAGGATGAGTAACATGGAGATTATGATGCAAAGAATGGCCGCGGTAATTATTCCGGATGATGAGACCGAACAAGTGAATGCTTTATATCCAAATCAAAGGCCAAGGTACGATCCATACTCCAATACCTATAATCCCGGTTGGAAGGATCATCCCAACTTTAGTTATGCAAACAAGCAAGCGGCGGCTCCTAATCCATATGCACAACAAGGTGGTTTTCAACAATCACGTTTCCAACCTCAACAACAAGGTGGTTCTCAACAATTCCAACCACAACAAGTCAAGGAACGTGATTCTTCAATTGATGATAAGCTTAATGTCATGATGCAAGGTATTACGTCATTGTTTCAACAAAATCAACAAAAGACCGATTCGGCTATCAAGGATTTACAAACTCAAATGGGACAATTGGCGACCGATGGGAACCTATTAAAATCTCAAGCATCCACAAAACTTCCTTCACAACCATTTGTGAATCCAAGAGAGAATGTTAATGCGGTTACTTTAAGAAGTGGAAGACAAGTGGAGGGTCCAAGTCATCATGAAGAAGCTATTGAAGAGGTAGTCAATAACAAGGAGGAAACCGCACCAAAGGAGAATTCCACACCAAAAGACCAATCCAAGGAACCGGTTCCTACTTTTACTACTCCACCTCCTTTTCCTAGTCGTTTTGCTAAATCCAAGAAAGAAGCTCAAGACAAGGCACTTATGGATATCTTCAAGAAGATTGAAATCAATATACCATTCATTGAGGCTATCAAGACAATTCCAAGGTATGCCAAGTTCATGAAGGAATTATGCATCAAGAAGGAATTATGCATCAAGAAGGATAGGTTGCTTGATAATGAAATTACTAAAGTTGGCGAGAGTGCGTCGGCTATGCTATTGAAGAAGATGCCTACAAAGTGCACGGATCCCTGGTTTCACGGTGCCAATTACTATTGGTAAACAAAGGTTTGAACATGCTTTACTTGATTTGGGAGCTTCCATTAGTGTGATGTCGGCCGAAATATATGACTCCTTGAATCTTGGACCTTTGAAAGAGACAAGAGTTATTATCCAATTGGCAAACAAGTCTAACATATATCCTAAGGGGCTTGTAGAAGACGTGCTAGTGCAAGTAAATGATCTTATTTTTCCGGTGGACTTCTTTGTGGTGGATATGGACAACAATGAGAACCGATCATCTACTTCTTTACTTCTTGGGAGGCCATTCATGAAGACCGCAAAGACGAAGATTGATGTTGATAAGGGTACACTCACTATGGAATTCGACAAGGAGATAATACACTTTAACATATTTGAGGCCATGCGCTACCCAAGTGATGTGCATTCCGTTTACTCCATTGATGTGGTTGATTCATTAGCGCAACAAATGGTGGAATTGAACCAAGAGGATGAACTTGATGTGGTGTTGCAAAAGAGCATTGAATTGGACGTCCATGGCTTGTATAACTTGGAGGTTGAAATCTCCAAGGAATTGGTGGAGATGTGTGGTGCTTTGGCGACGTTGCAAGAAGCTAAAAAGGGTGATGTTTCATATATTTCTTTACCCGTGAATGATGAAATACTTGTACCATCTATTGTGAAGGCGCCCAAACTTGAATTGAAGCCGCTTCCGGACCATTTGAAGTATGCTTTCTTGGGAGATGGAGATGAGCTTCCGGTGATTATTTCTAAGAACCTCACACCGGTACAAGAAGACCGTTTGCTTAGAGTCTTGAAAGAGCACAAAACGGCTATTGGGTGGACAATTGCGGACATCAAAGGCATTAGTCCATCCATGTGCATGCATAGGATTCTAATGGAAGAGAACGTGAAGCCGGTGCGTGATGCTCAACGTCGGCTTAATCCTCCCATGATGGAGGTTGTGAAAAAAGAGATACTCAAATTGCTAAGTGTGGGGTAATCTACCCAATTTCCGATAGCAAGTGGGTTAGTCCGGTTCAAGTGGTACCCAAGAAATCCGGAGTCACGGTTGTTCGAAATCAAGACGATGAACTTGTTCCTACAAGAGTTCAAACCGGTTGGAGAGTGTGCATTGACTATAGAAAGCTTAATTCCGCAACCCGAAAGGATCACTTTCCTTTACCTTTCATTGATCAAATGTTGGAGCGGTTAGCGGGCATTCTTATTATTGCTTCTTGGATGGTTATTCGGGATACAACCAAATTGTTATTGCAACGGAGGACCAAGAGAAGACCACTTTCACTTGTCCGTTTGGAACGTTTGCATATAGACGGATGCCGTTCGGCCTTTGCAATGCGCCGGCTACTTTTCAAAGATGCATGGTGAGTATATTCTCGGATTATGTGGAGCGCATCATCGAGGTATTTATGGATGACTTTAGTGTTTATGGCAATTCTTTTGATGGTTGTTTCAACAATCTTGAACTAATTCTTAAACGATGCATAGACACAAACCTTGTCCTTAATTGGGAGAAATGTCACTTTATGGTAAACCACGGCATAGTACTTGGTCACATTGTGTCCTCTCGAGGGCTCGAAGTGGACAAGTCAAAGATAGATTTAATAAGAAACTTACAATATCCCACTTCGGTGAGGGAAATCCGTTCTTTTCTTGGCCATGCAGGTTTCTATAGGCGGTTTATCAAGGATTTCTCCAAAATCTCCATGCCGATGTGCAAGTTATTACAAAAGGAGGTACCTTTTCGACTTCAATAAGGAATGCAAGGATGCTTTTGACAAATTAAAGGATATGTTGACAAGTGCGCCGATTATCAAATCACCGGATTGGAATCTTCCATTTGAATTAATGTGTGATGCTAGTGATTATGCGGTTGGAGCCGTTTTGGGTCAAAGGGTGGACAAGTTGTCCCATGTTATCTATTATGCATCTAGGACCCTTAATGATGCACAAATCAATTATTCTACCACGGAAAAGGAGTTATTGGCTATAGTTTTCGCATTGGAAAAATTTCGTTCATACTTGGTGGGTACAAAGGTTATTGTGTATTCCGATCATGCCGCACTAAGACACTTAATAAAGAAGAAAGAAGCTAAGCCAAGATTAATTCGGTGGATCCTATTGTTACAAGAGTTCGACATAGAAATTCGTGATAAGAGGGGTGTGGAGAATACCGTTGCGGATCATCTTAGTAGGCTTGTTATGTCTCAAGAGGAACTTCCATTACATGACCGCTTTCCGGACGAACAACTTTTCTCCATGGAAGAATCAACTCCTTGGTATGCGGATATAGTGAATTACTTGGTGACAAGGAAAGTACCTAGTACAATGTCTAATTTCCAAAAGATGAAACTTAAGAAGGTCGCTAAGCAATATGTATGGGATGAACCATACTTATGGAAATATGGCGTTGATCAAATAATGCGAAGGTGCGTGCCTAATTCCGAATTTCAATCCATTCTCTCCTTTTGCCACACTTTTGCATGTGGTGGCCACTTTGGTTCGAAACGTACCGCTCTCAAAGTTCTAGAGAGTGGATTTTATTGGCCCACCTTGTTTGAAGATTCATATGTTTTTTGTAAATCGTGTGATAGATGTCAACGAACGGGCAATCTAGGTGCTCGAAATCAAATGCCACTCACACCAATTCTCACCGTTGAGATTTTTGATGTGTGGGGTATTGATTTTATGGGCCCTTTTGTCAATTCGAATGGGAATTTTTATATACTTCTTGCCGTTGATTATGTTTGAAATGGGTGGAAGCTAGAGCCACCAAGACTAATGACTCTCAAGTTGTTTGTGATTTTGTAAGGGAAAATATTTTCAATAGGCATGGAACACCAAGAGTGGTGATAAGTGATGGAGGCTCACATTTCAAGAAGGCTTTCCACGCTCTCCTCAAGAAGTACAACATAACACACAAAATTGGTACGCCTTATCATCCACAAACTAGTGGACAAGCGGAAATTTCAAATCGTGAGATAAAGTCCATTCTTGAGAAAACGGTGAATACCACGAGAAAGATTGGAGCTTTAAGCTCAACGATGCACTTTGGGCGTATAGAACGGCGTATAAGACACCAATTGGTATGTCTCCATATAGGATGGTTTATGGTAAGGCTTGTCATCTTCCGGTTGAACTTGAACATAAGGCTTATTGGGCGATAAAGAAATTCAACATGGAGTATGATGAAGCGGGGAAACAAAGGAAGTTACAACTACATGAGTTAGAGGAGATACGCAATGATGCTTACGAGAGTGCCCGTATTTACAAGGAAAAGACCAAGCTTTTTCATGACAAGATGATTTCTCGTAAAAGTTTCATCGTGGGACAAAAAGTCCTTTTATATCATTCTCGCCTTAAACTATTTCCCGGGAAAGTTAAGGTCCCGTTGGATTGGACCATATGTTGTTACTAATGTTTTTCCTCATGGTGCGCTTGAAATTACTAGTCTTCGAGACAATTCGGTTTCCAAAGTCAACGGCCATAGGTTGAAGCCATACTATGAGAACATCGCTTACGTAAATTTGGATGAACTTTCATTTGGAGATGCACTCCTCCGGGAGGAGTAATGTGCCGCAAGAGCTAAGTCGGGCCGTCGACTTTAAAACAAGCGCTTAATGGGAGGCAACCCATCGGTTTTGTATTTCTTATCTTTTTGCTTTTTGTTATTTCTTTTTCTTGTTTCTTATCATGTTAAAATTTCCCACCTTGACTTTACTAGGAGGATTCAATTACATTGAGGACAATGTAAGGTTTAAGTGTGGGGGAGTGGTTAAGCATGTTTTTAAAACGAAAATTACAAAAAAAAATTAAAAATTTTTTTTTTAAAAAAAAAAAAAGTTTTACTTAAAAATTCCAACTTTTAAAGATTTTAGAGTCCCTAGCATATTTCTAGGTATGTTTACATAGAGATTTTGACCGACATAATTGAACTTGGAAATGTTAGAGAACTACATTCGGATTTCTTACTTGTTTAAGTGTTAAATAATGGATTTAATCATGCCGGTGATGCGAATTTGGTGCAGGGAGAAGTGCGTTATTAGAGTTGCTGATCAATCATTAGTGGAGACTACCCGTATTCATATCATGAGAGGCACCGACCAGAAATTTTCCATCTACTAAAGAGCTTCTTTTGAGTGTGTGTCACCGTAAGTAAATTCCGGGTAGAATGGTGAGCTACCCAACCTCCCACCAATAGAAGCACTACTCTTTGATCTCTTGAGTGCTAATTTTGTCAATCATGAGGGTGACGTCCATGGATGAAAGCTTCCTTCTTGTAGTTCGATTTGCGGTTAGCACCATTCTCTCGCGACAACAACGGATCCATAGAAACACTCTCATCATCAACAAGGAGCGACATCAAAATCTACAAGGAAAGTTGGAAAAGTTTAAGGTTTACAAAGCAACGGAACGAGAAAAGAGCAAATTTCAAATACAAGTAAAAGCAACATACAAAGAGCAGATTTTTACATATATGTTGAAGACTTACAATATAATGAGGTAATTTTATATTCAAGTATGAAGACTTATTCATGAAAGCAAAGAAAATTAAAAGGTGAGAATTTTTGAAGTTTATGATTTCAAGAAGATACAAGTTGTGAAGAATCAAGCGGTAAAATACTTCTCCCACGGCCATGGTTTATTTTTGTATTTAATTTCTCTTGTTTCAATTTCAAAAAAAAAAAAAAAGAAAAGAAAAAGAGAGAAAAACAAGAGAAATATTTGTTCTTATTTTTATAAGCCGTGGGAAAGGAAAATTTATAAGGAAGTTTCAAGCGACAAGGATTTCAAGGTACAAGAGTTATAAATTGTTATGGATTTATGAAATTCAAGGGTTTATCATCAATAGTTGAAACCGAAGACGAGAAGCGGAAGACGTTTCTATTGGATGCCGTGAGAGTGGTGTTATCATAATTGGCGATCGGATGTGAAGGTGAGTAAGTAATCTCATCCTCAATATAAATGGTTGATTTCCTTTCGTAGAGATCGTCAGAAAAATGGTTTTTCAAAATATTAAAAGATGTGGGTTTTTAAAAAATATTTCGGAAGTTATCCTTCCCACCATTCAAGTGTCGCAGGAATTCTCTCTTCATTCCTACCTGCACACATGTGAGAACCATAAAAAGCCGTCTTTTTGAGTGCAATTATCATAAAATCCTTTTTGGTGAGGCAGAAGTCGAGGCGAAATGCTTATTGATCGTTTCTCAAACACGCATTCTCTCATTATGGTGTGGTTATTTCTCACTCAACATTTAAGAATGAGAATATGTTCTTTAGTATTTCTAACTTCTTATTACTAGCATGCAGAAACTCTATGTCCTCATAGCTCTTTGGATGCTTAGGACGCTTGAACGCTTTGAAGTTGTGAGTTTTTAGTTTGATTTGCTCGAGGACTAGCAAAGTCTAAGTATGGGGGAATTTGATAGGTGTAGAATACACCGTATTTACTATATAGTAGTTTATGCTTTCTTTGCTATTTTTCTTGTAAATTATGTATTTTACGCTTGTTTTGAGTTTTATAGCTACTTTGGAGTCGCACGGAGGAAAAGAAGAAGAAATCACCCAATTTGAGCCAAAAGGGCGAAAAGGACATTTTACAGGAGATTGATATATGGAGCCCAGCCAAGGTTAAGGGGCAACCCTATTTGAAGGAGTACTAAATACAGATCAGCTAAGGATAAGGGGAAAACCCATTTAAGTGTTAAAGGCATCCGGTTAATACTCAAGGCACCTATGTAAATTAGCTTGGCATGATGTTGGTTGGCCCATATTAGTGCCCAGGTCCGGATCCAGTTTTTCTTATAACCTAAAAATTGAGTTTTCCCAATCATTTTCATTCACAAAAATTGAGAAAGAAAAGGGAGACAAATGTCGAGAGAAATTAAAGGTTTGTGTAAGAGATTCAGGACTCGGGAGAAGATTTAATGGCGAATGAAGAAGAACGAGCTTGCTTCATGGCGAGTAGATCGAGAGCCGAGAGAACACAGGAATACGATGAAGAGGAGCTCGTAGAGAGTAGATCGAGAGATGAAATGGGTCTCACGATGAACTAGCCATTGTTGAAGCTCGGGGAGATGTTGAACCAAGAGAACAGATCGGAAAATAGACAGGAGAAGAAGATGAAGGTGGTTCGGTTGAAATCGGAGAGAAGGGTGGCGTCGAGGTTCAAATAGGGTTGGATGTCAAGCGGTTTGATGCAGAACAAAAGGGGTTTGAGCTGATTTAGAGATTGCTCGATTAGGCAGCAAAAGAAGAAGACCCTGCCATCGTTGATATGGGTCAGTGAAGCTGAATTGAAGAAGAGAATGGAATTGAAAGAGACTTCAGTGGATTGAGTTGAAAATAAGCCCTCTGAAAAGAATAGAAAATGGGTTTTTTTTAATCAAGACAGGATGATTGAGCTGCTGTGATGTAGAGAATATGGAGATTAGAGATGGGTCTCATGGTTGAGCTTGTTCGAGACAAAGAGAAGAAGAGGGGTCTCGTGAAACAACAGAGCTATGTATGGGAGTGCCGCTATGGGTCTCGTGGTTGAGCTTGTTCGAGACAAAGAGAAGAAGAGGGGTCTGAAAAACAACAGAGCTATGTATGGGAGTGCCGCTGCGGGGTCCGTGGATGGAACGAGACCTCACCGCACGTGTTGGAAATGGATGAAGCAAAGAAGGAGTGAATGACATTGAATGGTGTTAGATGTATGTTAGGTTTCTTAGCAGATTGAGCCGAAAAGAACGGCCGAATTTGGCCTGGAAGTCCCGAATTAAACGTAACTCACGGATTTTTATTCTCGGCGAGTCAACTCTTAAGCCATGTTCAACTCGATTCACCCGGTGACTCAAGAAATTAAGACGAATCAGATGCTGACTCGGTTCTGACTCATGACCTAGACCTTGACCCGTTGACTAACAGTTGACTAACGGTTGACCCGTTTGACCGTTAGTCCTAACGGAGGACCGGACGGAATATTCCGCCGAATATTCTCTTGACGGAGAAATTTTCAGGCGGCCGGCGGCGACTTATTCCGGCCTGATTCCGGCCACAATCCCGCTTTTCCGCGAGCCAAAAATTCCAGAATTTTCTATGGACTTCTCTCATGGGTGTGAAGACTTGGGCTTGGAATTGGATGGAGAATTGGACTCAAATTTGGAAAGAGAAGGTGGAAGAGTTGAGAAAAGCTTGGAATTGGAAATTGAATTGCAAAAGGAAAAGGATTCTACTCCTTAGAAGATTTGGAGAATATTGAAGCCTATAAATAGAGAAGTTTTCTACAACTTCTACACACCTCTCTACACACACATCACTTGTGTTTTTGCTTGCTTTTCTAAGATTTTTCTTTTTAATTATTTGTGTGAATTTGAAAATTCTTCTTTTAATTATTATTATTTGTGTGAATTTCAAAAACATGAGTAGCTAAATTTCTTATTGATTGAGGATGAATTCCTAGTTCTTAACATATGATTTAAGTTTTTGTTTTCAAATTCTATCTTGAAGTTTTTCACATAATTATCGTTTGTTTTTACTAATAGGAGTGATCTTAAAGACATTCATGATTGATTGATAGATTGTTTGGAGTGCACGCTAAATTGATTTGTTAATTCGATCTAAAGCTAGTGAAAGTTAGGAGATAAGTAATCGTTTCTTGACTCTTTACATAAGTAGCAAACACGAGACCTTGCGGAGGGATTCCGTGGAGCAATTGTGTGTAGAAACAACGTTAGCAAGTAGACCTTGAGCTAAGAGTCTAACTACTAATATCAACCTAAGAAATTCACAAAACTTAATGCATGAGCCAAGTTACATCTAGGTTGAGCTAATTCTAGGTGGCTTGGTAAATAGAATCCTGGTAGTCGAGAACTTCCGTGTCCGGTGATACAAGGGATTTAGGGGTTTAGCACTCGAGCTAGCCGCTTTACCTACGGTTGGTGATAATTTGTGACTAATAACAAGTAGAATAGAACATAACTTGATTCATTGTTTCGTAACGAAGAAGGATTCCTTGATCTTCTCTCTCTTATTGCTTTCATCTTTCAACTTTCGATTTTAATTGCTTTGTTTATTTTCCTTTTTGCTTTTACACCCCCTTTCGTGACAACTTTTACAACTAAGATCTCTGCTCCTCGTGGGAACGAACTTGACTTCCATTATATTATTTTTAATTGAGTGGAAATATTGAATTAATTTGATTGCACCTACGACACGCATCACATATCCATTTAAAAACAAACTCTCTCAAACCAGGAGTCATGACAATACTCTGCATGAATTTTTGGAGTCTCTTGAGGAGTCCAACCACCTTTGGAGCCAAAAAACCGAATGTATCAAAAGCGAAGGAAATAAAGGCATACCCATTATCATGACATGCTTTCTCATGTTTCGCTATCTTACCTGAGGCGGCCCTCGGTGCTGCTTGTACAATTGTGAACGTGCCATGTCCAATGCCTATTAACGGAGAAACCTCGGTGAGATCAACATATGCGTGTTTCTTGTTAGCCCACACCAAAATAAGAACATCCGCTGGCCTAAGTGTTGATCTCCCTTGAAGTGGATCTGTCAAAAAGTTGATAGCCACTTCTTTCATTGTTGAAATACCGGCTCTTCATAAGGCAGTGACTAAATGCAACCCACAATACTTTAAATACAACCCACATTCAAAATTAAATATAATTGTGAACCTTATTAACGTGGGTAAGTAACAACCATCTCCATCACCTTTTTTATTTACCAAAAATTAATGATAAAAAAACCATCTATGTTTTATGTGTTTCCGGCCTCACCATTACCCTTCTTTTGATGCTCGTCACTTTTTGGTTGCACACATGGATCTAATCCTATCCATTTTTATTTACCTTTACATAAATGTGGACTCTGCTATCTTAGAAGAAGTTTATACTGTGAAGATGGGAAACGGCTGTCCAAGCATCATCAAACCATTGTGATAAAAAAAAAAGTCAAAATTATATCAATTGAACCCATCCAAGTTTGTTTGTATAAAATATAAATTGATCTCATCGATATATTTATCATAGAGAAATGCTTAATCGTGTGTTCAAACACCTGATTTTGTGTTTCGATATTTATGTCTTTTAAACAGAAACCCTAACTTCTAGGAATAAGGATCGTGTCTTTTGAACAGACATTGTAACTTCTAGGAAAGAGGATGATGATAAACCGATAAAGGTAGGTGTTAGTTACCCATACAAATTAGGTTATAAATAAATAATTATGACTTTTAATTGAGGGTTGTATTTAATTTTATTGGGGGTTGCATTTAGTCACTCCCCTTCATAATACATCATACAAAGTAACCCTCACATTATCATGTCTATGTTTAAACCCGGGATCTACTTTGCAATGAATTGCATGTTCTTCGTAACCGTCCAAACACCCAGTGAAACAAGCAGTAGAATGGGAATCTGAAGGGTATAAAGGGATCATCAATTTGTATTTAAGGATGTCACGGTACTCCAAGGGTAATATCTTATGTCCAAGGCCCTAAATTGGAATAGCGATGAGAAAATCCTAGGCATGCACTGCCAGCAGGCAATCGAAAACTGATTTTTGTCTATTTGACAACTCGTAAACTCTATCCATGTATTTGACTACTTTACTAAAAAGAGCAGTCGCTAAAGTACATTGGGCTTTAGTGGGGGGCGGTGTCTTTATAGGTAAAGCTGCTAAAGTCAAAATCAAGGCGGTGTATTTATTGGTATAGCCAATTAAATTTTAAACTTGTTAAAATAACTTTACTTTTTGTAATAATCACATATCACTTTCCTTCGCCTCGTCTCAACACTAAATGGCGACTTCCGACAAAGCTCAATATTTGCAGCCTATATTTGTTTGTTTTATATGTATAATCCATAAAAAGATTTGATGAAAGCATCTTGCCAAGCTTACAAACTGCGGAAGAGCCATCAGAAGTTATATTACTTCCATATTCTCATTTTTCTCATAGACTGCCATATAATTCTTTTTTTTCCCCAAAATACAATAACTATTACATAAGTTCTCTATTTTTCCATGTTTCTCTTCTCAAATTTATTCCTGCGTTATATATGGTAGGTGTTAGAGCATAGCTCGGTTGAACCCACCAATCATTGGTATGTCAAGTTTGGTTGTCATATTTTAGTGAACCAAAACTCATTTAAAGAGTCGCTTGATTATTTACTAGAGTCAACTTCGTATAGGTTAGCTTGAAAGTATTAGAATATGAGACATTACAAGTATTACGTGAAGACTTGGAAAAGTGAAGAAGTAAGGAGCTACAACGACAACATCATCCTTCCACTTGAGGTTAATAATATTTGACTTGAACTGTTTCATTCCCTAACATATCTTTCAAGTCGTGCATATTGAAAACAAAACTGCGAAGCATGAATGATTATACTCTAGTTAGACGTAGTATTAAGGAATACAATACGAAGTATAACGCTTATCTTTTGAACTTCGTATAGAATACATCGACATAATCGTTTGAATGTTATTGTGATTATGTATGGGTATGAGGTGAAGATTTCATCCAAGGAAACAATATTTTTACATTCGTTTAAAGGAAGTATATTCATGAACTTGTTTTGTGAATCGAAAGGGAAATCGCTAGGCTTATTGGTATTGTTATTCATTGCATATCTTTTGAACTACCAATATGTGTGATTAGTATAACCACTCATGACTTGTTTATGTTCTTGGTAAAACTATTCACAAGGCCTGACTTTTGTATTGGTATGACTTTTATTAGTGAAACCGATCTTAAGTATTCACCTGAGATGGTATGGTCGATATTTGTAATTGGTGTGATCAATTCTAGTCATTGGGTAACCGATCCTAGTACTTGGTGGGACTAATCACAAGATGTGTAATCGATACTTGTAGTAGGGTAACAAGTTTTAGTAATTGGTGTAACCGATCTTATAACTAGTGCAACCGATCACAAGTAAGTAACATAAATAGTGGTAACCGATCCTGGTACTTAGTTAACCATTCTATAAAAACTAGTGTGACCGATCCTAGTAGCCACTTGGAGGTAGAACCAAAACTTATTTTGGTAGAATCATTAAACCCATGAATTGTGATTGAATGTTTTTGATCAATCACATGGTTCTTGGAAATCAGATGAACCAATTCTAAACTCGTTTGGAAGTGTGGCAAATCGGTTCCAAGATTGTAAATATGAAAGAGGATTTACAAAGTAAAGATATCGACATACTTTGAACACGTGCAGTAATTCTTATCTATTATTGTTCAAAGATATTCCTTAATAACTAAAGGAGAATCTCAGATCGAAATAAACTGAGAATCTTTTAATTAAGGTTTTTAGTTTTATATGCTTTTAATTTCCAAAGAATTAAATGCATATCTTTAGAAAATAAAAATTGGTAATGTGCATTTACTAATTGGAGATTTTCTACTGAGATTTCGGTCAATATTTGGACAGAGCATTTCCAGGAATTATGAAAACCGATTTGGGCATTTATTGCATATCTTTGAGAATATTCGGTTTTGGAAATTCCTTGGTGTCCAAACTTCCTTGGTCTATAAATATTGAAGTTTGCATTTCAAGCAAACTAATCCTCAGAGCCAGCAAAACTACCTTGTTGTGTTGTTACTGGTGGAGCCGTCTATTCGGAGAGGAAAGTACCCTAATTAGGCGAAACTCTTACGACCGCTTGTTTTAAAGACTTCCTTGGGATTGGGAAGCTCTACGAGTACCGTTGGTGGGAAACTAGATAATTGCAGTTTATTATTAGTTTTCGATTGATTTGATTGACTAACGGTTGTTGAACTTTGATTGACCCTAGTTTGTTTATGCTTGAGAATCTTCTCTTCTGATATAAGATTCACTCAAACTAGATCGAAGTTTCGACGGGGATCTTTAGACTGTTTGTAGATCTAAAGACGTCTTGTGATAATCCATTGTTAACAGACTCCGTTCCGTGTGTGATTGATCACTAGAGATTGAAGTTGATTGTGTGCAGGTGTTTATTGAAGATCTAAGAAGATTTGAAGACAAAAAAGATTTCTTATTTGAGTTCATAATCTTTGGTATGCACAAAACTTGATCGGCTGGGGATCCAACTATAAGCATTTTATCTTTTGATAGATTGGATTGATTAGTTGTGTAGATTGGCATCAATACATTTCTTTGTGATTTATAGTATTGATTGCATAGTCTAAACTATTACTTTGGTAGTTGTTGGTAGATTGATCTAAGAACCCGACAAAGGAGTTTATTGGGATAAACGGAAGAGCCTTTTGTCAAACTCATATCACGTTGTTTGAAAAGAGTTGTTACCGAACATATTTGTTGTTCCTTTACTGTTTGGAATACAAACCAAAAAATTGTCCCAAGTGCGTGACTTATTACAAGTTGGAGGCACAGGGATATAAACGGAACTAGGTGAACTATAGGTTTAGTTGCTTGGTCTCAACTATACGAAGTTGGTTTAGATTTTGTATAGCGACTTAATCCTGAGAGTATTCAATTCTGGACAAGGTCCCGGGGTTTTTCTGCATTTGCGGTTTCCTCGTTAACAAAATCTTGTTGTGTCTTTTACTTTTTTATTTCCGCAATTATAATTAGAAGTAAAATACACAAACGTTAATTCCTAATTACTTGATAGCAATCTTATTGTGTTTGGTTAAGTCCGAACCTATTATCAAATAATCATACTTCGTTGTTGTATTATCTCGATCTAGTATCCATATGAGATCACACGAAGTGTGAACCGATTAGTTGTATTGTCTCGACTCAGTCCATAGACAATCACTTTCGGAGAAAGGACTTATAGGTGGAAAAGTTTTAGATTGAGGTATATTTGGGTACCCTCATCTTTTCAATTGGTATCAGAGCATGCAAACACGAAAATACCTAATAATCTGTGTTTGGTGCGATCCAACCTATAAGAAATGAACTCGAGTTCTCATGAATCGACTTCAATTAACGTACCGCCAATATTTGACGGGACAAACTATCTATGGTGGAAATCTGCTATGAGATCTTTTCTTCAATCACGAGACTTTAATACATGGCTATTAGTCGTCGATGGTTATAATCGCCCGAAAGTAGAAAATTTGGAAACTAAGTTTAAACGTTTACTGGATTTTTCAAACGAAGAAAAGGATTTTGCTAAGCATAATTCAAATGGTTTGAATGCTATCATACATGCTGTAAGTCGTGATCTACAACATCATGTATCAATATGTCAAACTTCGAAAGAAGCTTGGGATAATCTTCAAATCGTATTCAAAGGAAACACATCAGAGAAAGAAGCTAGACTTCAAACTCTTACGTCCGATTGGGAAAACCTTCGAATGGATGACAACGACACTTTTGAAGAGTTTCATGTTAAACTCTCTGAGATAATTAATGCTTCTTTCTCACTTGGAAAGACTATTTCTGAATAGGAAATAGTGTGCAAAATTCTCAGATCGTTGCCATCTAGATACGATTCTAAGAAGCATGCAATCATAGAAGCAAATGATCTTTCAACACTCTCACGAAGCACACTCGTTGTAAAGTTAAAGATATTTGATCATGAATCACAGTCTATTCAAACTAAAGGAATTGCTTTTAAAGATGCAAAAATTCCGAAAGCTCCAATGGAGAGAAATAGACAGATGGATGATTCAGATGAACAGATTGCAGAAAATTCTGAGGATGAAATTGAACAATCATTATCATTGATTACTAGACAGTTTCGAGATCTCTTAAACAAAAGAAATAAGAGATTCATAAAGGATACTCATGGATCTTCTCGTCCACATGATCGAGTTCCTGTAAAAAAGGATCAGGAAGAAGATGATGAATATCAGCCTCAGTGCTTTAAGTGTAAAGGGTTTGGTCATATAGCTAAAGACTGTCCCAATCTTAAAAAATACACTAGAAGCAAGGCTCTGGCTGTAACCCTAGATGAGACCTCTGATTCATATGATTCTGAAGAAGAGGAAACAACTAATATTGCATTAGTTGTCAATCTTATACCTTCCTCCTCCATTAGTGATTTAACCATTTTAAGAATGGACATGTCTTCCGATGTTACTAAATCATATAATGGTAAAGGGAAAAATAAGACAAGATGCAAAAACTGTCTCAAAAAAAGAATTGCTAAAAGTTGCCTATGCAACCCTAGTCAATCTCAAGATACTTCGTTAGTTGGAGTTAACAAAAAGAGACGTTTTCATACGATTGTTCAAAATTCCATAATGAGAGAAAATCTCATACTAATACCACCTGATCGGTATTAGAATTATTTCATCACCACGTGTGCCAAATTTTGTGTGAGGAAGAAGAAAGATCAAGGCACTTATATGTAGATTATGGGAATAAAATCTAGTAATTGAAAATATTTGAGATATTCGTATTTATAGGAATATTGTATTTTCTGAAGTATAAAAATTATAAAACGATCCTTCTTTTTCTTTGGTCATTCCTTGTCTGAACTATGAGTCTGGATCCAATGTCTTCTCTTGATAAGATTCTATATCAGAAAGATCACTTTAAGAATAAGTCTTCATCTTCTTTTGATATAGAGAGATTGGCTTAGCAAAATCAAAGAGCAAAATCAAAAAGAGAGATTGGCTTAGCAAGAAGGAAAGAGAGAATATGCTGAAGAAAGATCAGTGTATTGAACCATTGACACACTTCTGTGTTCAATCAAAGACAGAATTACATGTTCTTGCAGAATCCTTCACGAAAATTTCTCAACTGCAAGAAATTCTGGTCAAACAACAAGGTTATCTACTTGAAGAATTTCACAAGCTGAAGACTGAGAGTAATAATCTACCTTCCTCTAGCATTGAGATGAAGGATTAATCCAGGAAAATAGACATCAGTTTTTGATTTCTTTCAATGATTGTATAAAGTCTATTTTGAATAAAACTATCTTATTTATGAATAAAATTATTATTTTATAATTTTTCTTGTGATAGTTTTTCGATTACATAGCCTGTGCTTGAATGCTTTATATTATTGCTATGTGTTTATGGGATGTTTGATTTCGGTTTTCATAACCTTGATATTCGATCTCATATTGTGTGAACCCTTATGGTTTGGGTGACTTTTTGGTTTAGCGGGATTAAGTTCTAGCCCATGTTGGTAGGCTTTATCAAAGGATCATAAGGGGTTCCGATTGAAACTCATGCGTGAAAAAGTCACAATATGTTGAGTCGTTTTTGGTTTAACATAAAAGCATATGTATTTAGGGGTTTTCAACTTTTGCTATGCATAAGTTAAAACCGATTCAACCTTTCTCTGGTAAAGGTTGATGTTGTTGTTGTTCTTTTGTTCTTGCGGGAGGGTGAAAAAATTAATGGAGGAGAGTTCTAACTTGAACTTGCGCTTAATGACATATCTTTGGGGAGAAGCTATGCGGAATTCGAGGTAACGAATTTGTTAGTTAATCGTTTTCCTATTTAAGAAAAGCCTGATTTTATTGTATATATTTTGATTTTGCTTAACAAAATTAAGGTACAATTGATGTTTATTCCATTATTTGTGTATGGATGTGTGTGTGTGATTCAATTGTTTCCGGTTGAGAAAAACTATTGTTATCTTTCTTTATTGTTTGGAATTAATTGTTTAGGCTTAACGAAATTTCGGTGCAATTGCGGTGCTTTAATGTCTATGGTTGTTTCAATTGCTTCCGGTTGATATAACTGATTATGCAAGTTAATTTATTTGGTTTGTATGAATTGTTTATAGCTTAACAAAAGTTTTCGGGATCATTTGTTTAGTCCAATTCGATTCCGGATAAGAAAAACTAAGTTAATTCTGATCTTAGTTAGACTTATCAAAGTGTAGGATTCAATTATTCAAGTCTAATCGAATGCCTTAACAAGAAATACTAGTTAACTAACCTAGTACTTGTCTTGTTTAAAGTGAAATGTCTAAGTTATTGTTAGAATAATGAGAACCTGATGAGAAAAATAAAGTTAATTCTGATCTTTATTTTGGTCTTATCAAACAAGCGATTGTATTTGTACAATCGGTTTAGCAAAAGAACTAAGGTGCTTAGTGGATTTTTATTTTGCTAAATTTTAGGGAAAATTGCTTCGGGCAATTGTTTCCTTGGTAACATATCAAAACAAAATGACTTTGTAGTTTCGGTTTTGATATTGGTTATCTAAAATGGTGTGTGGATCCCCCGTGCTTAACTCTTATAGGTTGCAAGTCTTTAGAGATTTGTAAGATCCTTTCGGTTTGTCCTTTATTTGCTCGTACCTTTGTCATTTTGTGACAAAAAGGGGGAGAAATATATGGAGTAAACAAGTGATTTGGTATCACTAAGGAAATGAAAATGGTGCTTAAACGTTATATCTAACGAAAGAGTAAATCATAGACTAAGGGGGAGTAACATATCATATTGATACTTGTGGTTATCTTAACTACAAAGGAATAACAAAGACGTGCGGATTGAAAATATACCTATCTTACCTTTAGGGGGAGTATTAGCTTTGTTATTATAATGTCAACATCGGTATTTGTGGATTGAATGTATACAGGTTATTGTGCTGTTGAAACTTGGAATCAAGCGTATGTATAATGAATTCTTATAATTTGTTTATCCATATGATGTAAGAGTTTTGTCACTAAAATTGACAAAGGGGGAGATTGATAGAGCATAGATCGGTTGAACCCACCAAGCGTTGGTATGTCAAGTTTGGTTGTCATATTTTAGTGAACCAAAACTCATTTAAAGAGACGCTTGATTATTTACTAGCGTCACATTCGTATAGGTTAGCTAGAAAGTTATTAGGATATTAGACATACAAGTATTACTCGAAGACTCGAAGAATGTGAAGAAGTAAAGAGCTACAACGACGACATCATCCTTCCTCTTGAGGTTAGTAATATTTTGACTTGAACTGTTTCATTCCTAACGTATCTTTCAAGTCGTGCTATATTGAAAACATAACTGCGAAGCTGTGAATGATTATACTCTAGTTAGACGTAGTATTAAGGAATTATAATACAAAGTATAACGCCTATCTTTTGAACTTCGTATATAAGACATCGACATAATCGTATAAATGCTATTGTGATTATGTATGGGTATGGGTGAAGATTTAGTCCTAGGAAACAATGTTTTACATTCGTTTAAAGGAAGTACATTCATAAACTTGTTTTGTGAATCGAAAGGGAAATCACTAGGCTTATTGGTATTGTTATTCATTGCAAATCTTTGGATTACCAATATGTGTGTTTAGTATAACCACTCATAACTTGTTTATGTATCTTGGTAAAACTATTCATAATGCATGACTTATGTATCAGTATGACTTTTATTAGTGAAACCAATCTTAAGTAATCACATGAGATGGTATGATCGATATTTGTAATTGGTGTGATCAATTCTAGTCATTGGGTAACCGATCCTAGTACTTGGTGGGACTAATCACAAGATGTGTAATCGATCCTTGTAGTAGGTTAACAAGTTTTAGTAATTGGTGTAACCGATCTTATAACTTGTGCAACCGATCACAAGTAAGTACCATAAATAGTGGTAACCGATCCTGGTACTTAGTTAACCATTTTATGGAAACTAGTGTGACCGATCCTAGTAGCCACTTGGAGGTAGAACCGAAACTTGTTTTGGTAGAACCGTTAACCCATGAATTGTGATTGAATGTTTTTGATCAATCACATAGTTCTTGGAAATCAGATGAACCAATTCTAAACTCGTTTGGAAGTGTGGCAAATAGGTTCCAAGATTGTAAATGTGAAAGAGGATTTACAAAGTAAAGATGTCGACATACTTTGAACACGTGCAATAATTCTAATCTATTATTGTTCAAAGATATTCCTTTATAACTAAAGGAGAATCCCTGATCGAAATAAATTGAGAATCTTTTAATTAAGGTTTTTAGTTTTAAATGATTTTAATTTCCAGCAATTAAATGCATATCTTTAGAAAATAAAAATTGGTAATGTGCATTTACTAATTGGAGATTTTCTACTGAGATTTCGGTCAATATTTGGACAGAGCATTTCCAGGAATTATGAAAACCGATTTGGTCATTTAATACATATCTTTGAGAATATTCGGTTTTGGAAATTCCTTGGTGTCCAAACTTCCTTGATCTATAAATATTGAAGTTTTCATTTCAAGCAAACTAATCCTCAGATCCAGCAAAACTACCTTGTTGTGTTATTACTGGTGGAATCGTCTATTTGGAGAGGAAAGTACCCTAATTAGGCGAAATCTCTTACGACCGCTCGTTTTAAAGACTTCTTTGGGATTGGAAAGCTTTCGAGTACCGTTAGTGGGAAACTAGATAATTGCAGTTTATTATTAGTTTTCGATTGATTTGATTGACTAACGGTTGTTGAAATTTGATTGCATCTAGTTTGTTTATGCTTGAGAATCTTCTCTTGTGATATAAGATTCACTCAAACTAGATCGAAGTTTCAACGTGTATCTTTTGACTGTTTGTAGATCTAAATACGTCTTGTGATAATCCATTGTTAATAGACTCCGTTTTGTGTGTGATTAATCACAAGAGGTTCAAGTTGATTGTGTGCGGGTGTTTATTGAAGATCTAAGAAGATTTGAAGACAGAGAAGATTTCTTATTTGAGTTCATAATCTTTGGTATGCACAAAACTTGATCGGCTGGGGATCCAACTATAAGCGGTTTATCTTTTGATAGATTGGATTGTGTAAGGACCTGCCTTACAAAGTAGCACAGAAACAACTCAGAATCTCTAAGGATAGAGATTGGATTGGGGAGAACAGAATTTTGAGGGAGAAAGATAACTTTACTGATTAATTTTCATGAAGAGTTCTACAAATAGAAGGAGAATATAAAAGATAGAGTTTAGTATGCAGGCGTGCCACTCACACACAAACACTCTACTAATCATACTTAGCAACAACTAATAACTAATTAACTACTAATTAGACTAAACTGCATACTAGACCCCCATAACCCAGGTGGCCCTTAACTAAACTTGTCAGCCCATAATCAGTTCCTAACCATCTTCTTCGATCCAACACCCTTCCAGCACAATCCATGCCACAACATGAACATTCTTCACTACTCAAACTCCCTGCATTTCTGGACTCACTTTCATTTGTCACATGAAAAATAACTTTGGCCTAGTAAACACTAACTTGCTGAGGTGTTTCATCAAAAAACTGGAACGCATCACGAGTTTCACCACTTTTAACAATCTCAGACACATTCGAGCGCTCAAGTGACAAGTTTAAAGGGTACCCAACTTCCAATTTTTGCTCATAAACAGATTTTCCATCACAAGTATCCATGAAAAACAACCCATTACAAATAAACAAACAAGAACTAGTGTAGAATTTGGAAATATTTCTGTCATGAGATGAACACCTCGCGTCAAGTTCAGTTGTTTTACCACGACCAATTAAGACTCGAATATACTTATCATCAGATAAACCAGCACATACTGAAGTAATCAGAACTACGTATATGAAGAGATATACCTTGGTAAACCTGATTGTGTACAAAGGAAAATGAGTTAGGGTATCATCATGAATAGACTTCAGAAATTTAACCGTGAAGTTCGGACTTCCTGTGTGGTAATACTTCATCATATAATACGCAAGTCCATCACCGTGGTCCAGGAGACTTATATGAAATCCTTGGGTTTTAATTAACATTGTTTCTCTGCTAGAATGCATTTTGTTCCGCCACCAACTTGCTAGATGTTGAGCAGTGACCAAAATAAGCATATGCTGAACAAGTAAACCACATCTCAACTGCAAGTTTATAGTATAATCTTCTTTATACAAAGCCTCTCATAACTCTTGCAATCGCATATATAACCCTTCTTGTTTCAATATTGTCTTGAAACCTTCCAGTACAAAGTAGAGCACCACCAACACTCATTGCCTCAGCTTTTACGACTCTGTTCAAGATACCCCATCCCCATTTATATGATTCCACTTTGTTGGAACTCCTAGCACTACTGCCACAAATGATAAGGCTTGCCGATCTAAGTATTAGCATGAAAAACCATTTTAAACCACTACAATTTGTCTTTAAAAGCATCTTTTTGATTCCCACTACCCTTTCAAGGGATTCCTGGCCACGTAAACTCCATTCATTACCAGACTTGTTGTTCCTTGTCAAGAATTCCTTCCGACCAACAATCCATCCATCATCACCACCCATACAGCTAGGTACTCCAGACGACTCGCTGAGAACCCACAATTTACTCATACCACTCAGCGAGCCAGTGATAAACAAGGTGAAAGCAAGGTCTGATAGGAAAATCAGATAATGAAACTCCTTGATTACTTCCTTCCACACATGTAGTCGAGCCTTGCTGACATTTTTCCAGATCAAGTGAACAAGTAACTTGCTACCATCACACTTGTCTCCACTACTTGCAAACATATGAATAAACCCCAGTTCCATCTTTCCCATTTGAAGTTGCATAAGAAAATAAGCTCTGCTATAGCTCAAACTCCAATCCACACTGTCACGCATTTTAATAAATAATATCTGAGCAGTACCAGCAACGCCACTTTTAGTTACTATACCAGGAATTGTTTCATTGAACATCAATTCTGACCAGTACCCATGTTCACAAACCCTCTCACTAACACATTTTACATCATAATCATCCATTAGAATTGACCCATAAAAATTAACCAAGCAAGAAGTAAGCATATCAAAACTGAACTTAGAACTGCTATTAACACAATAAGGATACCTTTCAATAGCTTCAAGACATTTCCCACGCTCAAATAACACACGGCCATAATCAGAACTAGGTAAAACAACATATATAGAAGTAATTCCAGATATGAATAAGATGGAAGACATCTAAATTTTCGGAACCCTTCTCACTATGAAACCCAATTCGGCACTAGAGAATTTACTATAAAAAATGAAGGGTTTACCTTCCTGGTAGGCCAGGAACCTTGAATCTCCTTTCTGAATTTCACCAACATCCCAAGCTCCGTTGATTTTAGAAGGAATTAATCTGACTGCATCAGTGGTTGAATCGTCTTTTTCTTCATCGAACAAAAACGACGAATTAATCAATTCCAGATCGAGAGAATCATCTCATGCTTCCTCTGATGGAATTGAAGAGTTTTGATTAACATTAGTTATCACTTCTTCCATCATAACCTCATCCTCCATCTTCTTAGCTTCCGGATCCCCAACCTCCTCAACTTGTAGAGACTCCAACTTCTTTTCGGTGATGGAAATGAGAATATCAATTTGTAGAAGATTGAAATCACGATCTGGTGAATTTTTATCCCAGATTAGACTTATAGACTTCATTCTCAAATCGAATAATTCGTGGTATAATGCTTTCCTGGCTTCATATGTATCTTGTTCTAAGATATCAACTCTACTGTTAAATTCTTTGATTTCTGCTTGATTTTTCATGGTAAGGTCACTCAGGAAAGAGTGCTCTCTTACCAATTGTAAGGACCTTCCTTACAAAGTAGCACAGAAACAACTCAGAATCTCTAAGGATAGAGATTGGATTGGGGAGAACATAATTTTGAGGGAGAAAGATAACTTTACTGATTAATTTTCATGAAGAGTTCTACAAATAGAAGGAGAATATAAAAGATAAAGTTTAGTATGCAGGCGTGCCACTCGCACACAAACACTCTACTAATCATACTTCGCAGCAACTAATAACTAATTAACTACTAATTAGACTAAACTCCATACTAGACCCCCATAACCCAGGTGGACCTTAACTAAACTTGTCAGCCCAAAGCAGGGTCCTCACAGATTGATTAGTTGTGTAGATCGGCATCAATACATTTCTTTGTGATTTATAGTATTGATTGCATAGTCTAAACAATTACTTTGGTAGTTGTTGATAGACTGATCTAAGAACCCGACAAAGGAGTTTATTGGGATAAACGGAAGAGCCTTTTGTCAAACTCATATCACATTGTTTGAAAAGAGTTGTTACCGAACAGATTTGTTGTTCCTTTACAGTTTGGAATACGAACCAAAGGAATTGTTCCAAGTGCGTGACTTATTACAAGTTGGAGGCGCAGGGATACAGACGGAACTAGGTGAACTATAGGTTTAGTTGCTTGGTCTCAACTTTACGAAGTTGGTTTAGATTTTGTATAGCGACTTAATCCCGAGAGTATTCAATTCTGGACAAGGTCCCGGGGTTTTTCTGCATTTGCGGTTTCCTCGTTAACAAAATCTTGTTGTGTCTTTTACTTTTTTATTTCCGCAATTATAATTAGAAGTAAAATACACAAACGTTAATTCCTAATTACTTGATAGCAATCCTATTGTGTTTGGTTAAGTCCGAACCTATTATCAAGTAATCATACTTCGTTGTTGGTTTGTCTCGATCTCATATCCATAGACGATCACACGAAGTGTGAACCGATTAGTTGTATTGTCTCGACTCAGTCCATAGACAATCACTTTCAGAGAAAGGACTTATAGGTGGAAAAGTTTTAGATTGAGGTATAGTTGGGTACCCTCGTCTTTTCAGTAAGCAAGTAAGACACGTTTCTTAGATTTAGTGCCTTCGCACTGCTAAGGATATAGATAGGTCTTATGCGTTTATGAATCAATACATCTACTAGCTTCACTTCTTTAGGTGTGAGACTTGTAGCATAAGGATAGTTGATCAAACTCCCCAGAATTGTGTGGTTATGATGACTAAAGACAATGTGACTCATAAACCACAATTTCTTATCCTTGTTATATTTAAATTGAAGTTTAAAAGGGAAACACTCTTCTTTATATAAAATATATTCTTCTTCTTAGTGGTCTTTGCTTTATACTTATAACCCTTTCTTTGATGGCTCTCGTACGTCCCACTAGATTTGCAAACCATTCGAAAGCTAGTGTATTTTACTTGATTCCAGACTATGATGCACATCTTTTTCAACCCTTTTTCTCAAGCCTACTTTTTTGTATCATTTATATCTTCCTATTCAAAGTTTTTGGCATATTGATCACTTGTATCATCAGGCAAAATATCCATAGGTGTCGGTTGATCATCCATTGGTTCAAGCATAAGATCATCTATAAAAATTGAAAATATAACACAACATTAGTCGAAAAATACATATAAAAAGCATACATACGGCTAGGTCTATTCCTTTATATCCAGCTTTAGGTGACTCCGGAACCCACATAAATCTATGTAAATTACTACATACGCGTAAATGTCTATGGAATCCACTTATAGTAAGTTTTCCTAGCCGGAGTCTAGTAAAAGTTAAACGTCGGCTGGGTTGATAACTCAAATATCCAGCCGTAAGATGAATCATTTTATGGTTAGGACACCTAATCGTAATCCAATATTAACCTTCTTACCCGCTAGGTAACCTAACTATAAGATATAATATCAAATAACATTTAATATTCCCTTGCACCTACGACTAGGTATTTCACATGATGACCTAGCCGTGATATTATGTTATAACTAGGAGCTACTAATTTCTTGACCGTAAAATTTATTTTACGGCTGAGAGTTTATGAATCCCTAGCCGCAGGATACATTATATCCAGGAGTTCATGAGTTCCCAAATGTAGATTTAATTAAGGTTGGATATTGGGTACGAAAAATGAAAAAAAGAAAAAGAAACCGAACCTTTTACGTACTTTAAATAATTAGAAGTAACAAAATTGTTATTAGTGTTAAGTTAGAGATATACCTGACTATTTTGAGCATTTGTTTCTCCATATTCTCTTGGCTTGGTTCTTCAAAATCATAATAAGGTTCTTAAGAGAGTTGAGTTTGAGTTTAGGTTGAAAATTCTTGATTATTTAACAAATCATCAATATATGGATCATTGTTAAGGGGTATAAATATTTTGTCTGATTTAGAAATAAGGATTCGCCTACCTCATAACTCTAGTTAGAATCACTCATTTTGATTGAAAGAACCCAACTTTCTACGGTTTTAAAAGGTTATCCTTTTCCCATTCCTTCTTATACTTTCTTTCTAAAACAAAAATAAAGACTTTTTTTTTTTTGATGGAAAAATGGATATATTAACTAGAAAAGATAGTACATAATATTTACAATTTCGTTTCTATCAAAAACATTAGAGCTAATGCTAGAAAGCTTGATTTTTTGTTGAAATTTCGTAGACAAATGTTGAAGATTCTTTATTCTTGCTTCCTTGGCGATTAGATCTGCTGCTGAATTGTATTTTCTCATTGTAAATTTTACCTGAGCTTGTGGAAGTTCTTTTAAGATTCTCTTGGCTTCTTTAACTGTGTTTTCGGCTGTCCACGAAGGGTTTGTGTTTTCGTTGTTGATGCTGTCTTCCAAGGCTTTACAATCAGTTACTATTGAAATGCTAGACAAAACATTGTCTCTTAGCCATATAACTGCTTTTTGTAAAGCTTTCGCTTCCGCATGAAAAGCCGAAGTAGATGTCCCAGAGCCTGCTGAAATGTGCATAAATGTCTGGTGGTCACTGAATAAACGATGTGTGCGTATCCCATTGAAAGGTTTCTTCCTTGAAAGAAGCATCAATAAAAATTATCCAGTCTGTGTTTATGTTTGACCATCTGGTGTTGATCTTCATTAACTGATTGCAATCTATTTCCTTCTTGTTTTTCAGAGGGATAGATTGCAAAAATCTGTTGATCTGATCAATTAGTTGCATTGGGTTTGGGGTTAATTTTGCAAACACCACCGAGCATCTGTACTTCCATATGAACCATAGTATGGTTGAGATTTTTCCAACCAAATTATCCAGATCTGGGTTTAAAAGCCACCTTTTAACCCAAGTTGTAATCGGATCCGAATTAGCCGAAGAAGTTAAAAATCCTAGCGAAAAACTGAACCAAATAGCTTTTGCGAAAGGGAAAGATCCGAATAGATGATTCTCCGTTTCCTGCGCTTGCGAATTGCATAGTTGGCATATTGGGTCAATTTCCGAATTATGCGCCCCTAATCTCAAAGATGTAGGTAACGCTTTTCCCACTAGTTTCCACACAAAGAGTTTAATTCTTTGTATTGCTTGAATTTTCCATATACTCTTCCATGGGAAATCTAATAATGAGTTATTATCTTCTTGGTTTTGATTTACTAAGAAATTATAGATGTTTTTTGCCGAGAAGAGTCCTAAGTGGTTATTTTCAAACACTAACTATAAATCAATTTATTAATCTAATCTAACCACTAACACTTAATTAACTAAACTAATTAGGTTCATTAATACAAATTGATATAGGGTTCTTGACTTTACTACCCAATGACCCTAATTAGGTACAAAAAAGGTATAAGTAAGAAGGCTATGCCAAAAAAAAAATAAAAATAAAAATTAGTTTTGATTTTGGAAAATCAAGCAAAACACCAAACTTGTCCAAAGGAAATAACCTTTTTTTCAAAAATAAAAATAGGTATCATAAAGAACCTGGCATTTTTAGGGGCGACCCCGAAAGAATTAGGGGCGACACTAAAAGACAAAAAAGGTCACCCAAACGTAATTCTAAGCTACCCCTTATCTTCGATTTTTCGAAATGGCCAACATGCCCTTATATAATCGGTAGCCAACACCATAATCGGTAGGTTAAAGGTGAATCAGTAGGTTAAATTGAAAATATACCTATCGATTGTTGTGTAGATACTTCGGCTAATAATCCCTTTTATAATCGGTAGCTTATCCAACTTGTAAGACTACCGATTATAAGGATCCCCATATTCAACCTTGGCCAAATTCCATAGGTTTTGAGGGGTGCAGAGCCAACCATAACCACTTGGTTCGTGTTTTGATGCAACGTTAATCGGAAGCCTAATAGGTTCCACAACCTACCGATTATAGGTTGCCCCAAATTTAGTTTTTTCTAAAATCCTTCACGTGATGAATTTTGAAATCTACTATAATCGGTAGGGTATATAATTATATAACCCACCGATTATAACGAGCCCCGGATCCAACCTTTGCCATATTTCATAGGTTTTGAGTGTACACAGCCAACCACAACCACTTGGTTCGCGTTTTGGATGCAACGTTAATCGGGAGTTAAATATATTACCTAACCATCCGATTATGGGTTGCCCCAAAATGAGTTTTTTCTAAAATCCTTCATGTGATGAATTTTGAAATATACCATAATCGGTAGTCTATTCAATTGAACAACCTACCGATTATAATGAGCCCCACATCGAACCCTTGCCAAATTCCATTGGTTCCGAGGGTACAGGGCCATGCATAACCATGTGGTTCGTGATTTGGATGTAGCCATAATCGTACGGAAGATAGGTTCCAAAACCTACCGATTATAGGTTGCCCCAAATTTAGTTTTTTCTAAAATCCTTCATGTGATGCATTTTGAAATCTACTATAATCGGTAGTCTACTCAACTTAATAAACTACCGATTGTAAGGAGCCCCGGATCGAACCCTTGCCAAAATCCTTCGCCGATTTCGTAATGTAACCGAACTCACACCACCTAAAATTGAACCAAAGATTTGAAGTCACTCATTTTATTGAATCGAAAAAATATACATGTAGTTGAAATAAAATAGAAGTAAAACACATAAAATTGTTCAATACATCGCCCTAGGGATTCTCTACGAGTTTAATTATATTGGGCGAATTGCCATTCAACTTCCTCCAAGAGAGTGTAGCAGTCCTCGTGCAGAAACTCATGACCGTACCTTAATTCGTATTGAGTCCGACCCAAAGAACACTGGAAAAACAATTATTTTAATAAGTCAGCGTTGTTGAATAATCATAACCAAATAAATAATTTTTGATGAACTACCTATTGATTCACAAACTTACTCTACTCATGCGGTATTCGTTTGGCATAGCGTCCTTACGAGCTTTCAATTCGCTTTCTCAGCAGTACGCATTCATTGTATAAATAAGCGTACCTTTCCCTTATCTGCGTTAGTGTCCTCCTTGAACGATTTCCGTTTAGTGCTTTGAAAACCTTAAACACACGTTTCCACCAAGAATTGGTGTTTTGATCATGCCCAAGGTAAGGCCCTACGGTTGGGTCTTCGTTACTGGCCACCCATTGCGCTTCCTCAACGGAGTGCTTTGTGAGAGTGGTGTGTGCTCTGACAATAGCAACATCTTCTAGATTATTGAACGGAGTTGGAGCCATTTTTAGTGTTCCAAAGTGATGGGTAACTGATTTAGGAAGATTGAAAGTGATGGGTGAATAAGTTTGGTAGAGATAGGTCTCTATTTATAGCAAAAAAGTACCCAACGGCTAGTTTTTTTTTAAAAAAAAACGGTTACTTCAACAGAGTTCTCAGTTTCAGTAGAGTAGTATAAGGGGAGGTTTGTCAATATGTATTATCTACTGATTGTGTTTGGTTTTCGAGGCACGGCTAGTTTATTTTGAATGAACTAGCCGTTGGAGTATAATCGGTAGTTAGATCAACAATTAAAACTTCCGATTTTCATAAATATTTTGAAATTCATAACAATATCACCTACACATCATCATAATTTTACATTGAACTCCCCCAATTCTATTACAAGGTATTGTCATTAGCGTCGCGGACGTGTTGGACGAGTCCTAAACGGATTAAATCTTTCCATCTCCCTAAGGATTCTAAAATGGGCTTCATAACGGAAGCTTGATCTTTTCCATCTCCGCCATAATCGGTAGAGTTAACAACTTAACAACCTACCGATTATAAGGAGCCCCAGATCGAACCCTTGCCAAATTCCATTGGTTCTGAGGGTACAGGGCCATGCATAACCATGTGGTTCGTGATTTGGATGTAGCCATAATCGTAGGCCTAATAGGTTCCACAACCTACCGATTATAGGTTGCCCCAAATTTAGTTTTTTCTAAAATCCTTCATGTGATGAATTTTGAAATCTACTATAATCGGTAGTCTACTCAACTTAATAAACTACCGATTGTAAGGAGCCCCAGATCGAACCCTTGCCAAAATCCATAGGTTAAGATGGGGATGGCAATTGCGGGTTTCACGTCGCCTCAGAACAAATTGGTTACTTTGGAGAGGCGGTGAACGAAGATGTCACCCAATGGCAAAATTTAAGAACTAAGATGGCGGTACAACTAGTAAAGGACAAGGATTTCTATATGGAGATGATGAAGGAAGGAGATAGGCACGACAAAGAACTAGAGTTCAAAGACTTTGTTGCGCGTGTAAAGTGCCGAAAGGGATTGAAGACAATCGGATCCAAGTATTGGATGACAATGCCTAAATGTGGATATCTCTTAGCGGACGCTTTGAATTGTGTGGTACATTTCTTTGTTCCTCCTAAGTATGGACATTCTTATACGTTTACACCTACAAGGACGGTTTTACGATGAATCGGTTAAAGATAGAAGAATTGTTATGGCATTTGTGAATGAGATGCATTTTATCGGTTTAAGAGTAAAGAGGGATTGCCCATTACCTCCGTTGGTCTGGTTGGAACGATTACTTCCCAACGAATCATTGTAACGATTGGTTGAAACAATATGAGACCAACATGTTGGATTGGGATCGCGTCATGAAGGTGGATTTCCGGGAAGGCCTACTGGAATTGGTTTCCTGGATGATGAAGATCAATGATTGTTATGTTTGAAAGATGTATTTTGGAAAGCCCTATTTGTACATGTTTTTTTTTGGAATTTTGTGGAAAATACTTTTGAAGTCTAAAGCTATAATCGGTAGTTATATTTTTAATATATCAACCGATTATACAAGCTTTTGTAAAAGACTCAATCAATATTATAATCGGTTATTAACTTTTTGAATTTATCTTCCGATTAAAAGGTTGATAAAACAACTGAAATTTTTTTCCCAGAATCGGTAGATTACATATTATATAAACATCCGATTGTCACCAAACTCGACAAAAAATAAACCGTAAATTTTTCCCAGAATCGGTAGACAACATATTGAATAAACTTCCGATTGTCACCATAGTCTGACAAAAAGATGAAAATCTTCCCAGAATCGGTAGACAACATACTACATAAACTTCCGATTGTCACCAAATTCTGACAAAATAGGTGAAAATCTTCCCAGAATCGGTAGACAATATAAAATAATAACTTCCGATTGTAACCATCAATCAACATTTATACTTTATTACGACGGACTTCGTGAATTCATAACTTCCATCATAAGTGAATTCTTCACCCTTTTCCACTAAGTACTGTCTTTTTGCGAGTGTCTCCTATATAAACAAACATAAAATAATGTCAACTTCGTTTTAGTAAGAAAGATTAAACACTCGGTGTTATTTAAAAAGAATAACCGAGCGTTATACTTACAAATTGTTGGATCGACAAGCTTAAGTGGCTAGTGTTAAACATCCTCTTTGTATCGTTATGTAATCATTTACCCCTTTTTGGACAAGTCGGAAACGATCATGAACTTGTTGGAGTGATCTTTGCTTTGGATTTCCATACTCTCGCACAAATTGGCTATATACCCTCGCCCAAAAGACTTCGGTGTTAACCTTCCTCCTATGACATCTTCACGTCTTGTTTCACGATACCATGTTTTCACAATGACCAAATCTTCATCTCAAGTCAAACGTTGCCATGCTTGTAAGTTGAGATATACAATGAATTCACAAGAGTAGACGATGGAAAATCTATTTGTAGAATACACGATGCTATATATGTGTTGTTTGGTGCATAAATAAGAAGAGTTTACCCTCCTTATATAGATGAGAGTCCCAACGTCTCTTTTTTTTTGAAAATATGGCCGTTGATGCGTACTTTTACAAGACTGTACTGAAATTGCGTACAATTATTACACACAATCGGTAGTAAATATTTGAACAAAGCATCCGATTATTCGTAATCGGTAAATATGTATTGTTATATACTTCCGATTATAGGATGTTTTGTCAATCGAGTTCCCAGCTTCATTAGAGTAGTATAAGCGGAGGTTTGTCAATATGTATTATCTACCGATTGTGTTTGGTTTTCGAGGCACGGCTAGTTTCTTTTGAACGAACTAGCCGTTGGAGTATAATTGGTAGTTAGATCAACAATTAAAACTTCCGATTTTCATAAATATTTTGAAATTCATAACAATATCATCTACACATCATCATAATTTTACATTGAACTCCCGCAATTCTATTACAAGGTATTGTCGATAGGCGTCATGCGGATGTGTTGGACGAGTCCTAAACGGATTAAATCTTTCCATCGCCCTAAGGATTCTAAAATGAGCTTCATAACGGAAGCTTGATCTTTTCCATCTCCGCAATTCCCCGAGAGATCGTTCTATAACCTCATCATTGGTTTCACCCCTCAATCGATATTGATTCACAAGATAAGTTAAATGGACGAATTCTTGGACGTGTCCATTTATTGAACCAACTCGGCGAGAAAAGATCAGCGGAGTGACGGTTGTTTGGGTTACGGTGTCGGCGCGAGAATTTTTCGTGAATTTTCCCCAAATAACTCATACTCATTATGCCTCCCCGCCACGTTCTTCTCCTCGTCTCGGATAGAATTGAACATAGCGCCTACATAAAGATAAATCTTCTTCGATCGTGAACTCCGTAGGATTAATGAATGGTTGGGCCATTATGTTGAAGATGATGTTGGAGAGAGTTTAAAGGTATTTGTGTTCCATATAGGGTAAAAGGATACAATCCTTATATAGAGTTTAGAGTTCCAACGGCTTTATTTTGTTGGGGCATCTGTATAATCGGAAGTCAAATGAAGTATTATTACTTCCGATTATACAGTTGCCCCAAATTTTGTTTTTGCAGAAATGTCATTTTTTTCGAATTTGGGAACTATAATAATCGGTAGCTAATAACCTGCCGATTATACAGTTGCCCCAAATTTTGTTTTTGCAGAAATGTCATTTTTTTCGAATTTGGGAACTAGAATAATCGGTAGTTAATAAGACTTCCGATTATACGTTGTTCCAAATTTCTTTCTTGGCGAAATCACCAATTTTGGGAATTTAGGATCTACTATAATCGGTAGTCTCGTGAGGTTATTTCCCTTCCGATTGTTATAGAAGCCAGATGCGTGTTTGGCACAAAATCGATAATAATCGGTAGTATAACATAGTTACTAAGCTTCCGATTTAGTTATAATAATCGGGCACTAAATATCTTCCGATTGTGTAAGGGCATTAACGTATTCTCCGCGTTTTTGGACATCCCTTAACGGTGTATATGGGTTGGGAATAAAAAAGTCGCCCCTAATTCTTTCGGGGTCGCCCCTAAAAGTGCTAGGATAAAGAAACTCACTTATGCTTCTCTCTCGAAGAAAAAAAAAAAGTGTTGAGTAGCTTTTAAAAACAAACCTAAAATAAAAGTGCTTCTCTCCGAAAGTATTTTGAAATTTTTTTACGGAACATAATTTTTGGTAAAAGTTTATTACAAAGTGCTTGATTGAGAAAAATCAATCCCAAACATAACCCATGTTTACAATCATAACCGGTTTCGATAGCCAATACACTAGCCCACGGGCTGAGATGCTCGTTTTACCCAAAAGAGGAGAAGTTAAACCACACCGACACACAAAGCTACTAAAAAGTAAAAACAAGTGTTTTTATGAGAAGTTAAAAAAGAAAAGAAGATCAAAAGAAAAGTATAAAAACAAAACATCTGAAAATAAGTGTGAATGTAATATCCCAAAGGAAAAAAGAAAGTTTATTATTGAGCTACTGTGAAAGTAGTGTAAGTAATAACTCTAGTAGAAGAAGAAGAACAGATCTAGATCCAACTTAATAACTATACAGGAATCCTGATTACAACTTTCTTTAATACAGCTTCAGGTACTTTCATTCTTCAAAACCCTAACATTTTCATTCTTCAAATTTCTCTGGATTTTTATTTTCCTGATTGATCTATTGCGTTCTCAGACTGGTAATTTGATTAATGATAGATATTATAAACGGTTATGAAATGTTTAGGTTTGCTATACTGAAGTTGAATTCTCACCCAATTTCATGGATTTATGTTAAGAAACTGGATGAATGATTTACATTCATTCATTCAAGTTTCAGATTGAATTTATTGTACATTTTTTTTTTGTACCTTATTGATAATTAATTCTGGTTTCATGGAGTAATGTGAGGTGTAAAACGTACGGATCCGGTTGTAGAAGTTAATATTATCTGCTTGTAACAAAATTTTGTTTCACATTCTCTGGAACTTATGAATTTATATCTGAGTAGTGAAAGTTTGTATAGATCTAATAATTAGGATAGTTTCGTTTCTGTTTAATTGGCTCGGAACTTCCCCAATTTCATGCTGGTATGTTGAGTAGAATGTACTCATTGTTTAACTAATGAATTAATAATGTTGAAACTTACATTTATTATGCGTCTTAACTGGAGATCTAATAAACAAGTTTGGTGTTTGCCTGATTTTCAGTCAGGAATCAGAGTAAAGTCTTGTAAAAAAGAGCAGTAGCCATGTCAAGAAGGCCAGGAAATCCTGCTCGGCGTTTTGGGGAGAGTGGAGGTATACCATTTGCAAGCTCATTGCATCAGAAATCTCGCTCTTCACCATTCCTCTCAGTTGGTCTGCTCGTTGTGGTATATCACATTCCCTTGAGATTTCACTTTTTTTCTCCTACTAGATTGTAGATTTATAATTTGTTCTCCTACATTTACTACTCATCAAAATTTGTACTGTATGGCATGGCTTATCATTTCAAATCCTGATTGTATTGTTTTCATTAAATTTTCAGGGCGCACTCCTTCTTATTGGTTATTCGTATAGTGGCTCAGGTTTGTACCATCCTCCAAACTGCTCCAGTAGCATGTATTCAAGTGAATGTTTTGTTTTTATATGCTGTTTGCTGAACTCAATGTTAAGTAACCCTTCTTATTGGTTTTCATTTCTATTAATGATGTTTTGTTCTTGGTTTAGCATTCAATTGCTTTGGTTTTCGATTCATAATTATTTGATTTTTCTTTTTGTTTCACTCATACATCTCCATATGACAGGTGGATTTGTTGCCGATCGAGATGCTGTTAGCAAAGTTGAAGGTATACAGTTTGCGTCCTTCTAGGTTTTACTTTCGTATTTATCTTAAATTTTTAGCTGTCAGAATGTTGTTACAACCTTACTGATTTGAACTACTTGATATTATCACGATATTCATTTTCTCTTTACCAATAAAGAATCAATCACCTATCAGTTCGTTTCAAGATGAGCCTCCACTTATTCTTCACCAACTATACATTAGCTTCCTGGCATCTGATCTCTATCAAGTATGATTGATAATTTGACATGTTTCTGGAAATGGTAATGGAAGCTGTTATGTTAGGCTTTTAAACCGATATTACATCTTTCGGTTCAAGTAGTAAAAGTCTACCTTTAGAAAATGTATGGCTTAACGTTGTTTTTTTTTTTTTTTCAGTTTCTTTGGTTAGAAATTGCATCCATTGATAGGGTCAGAATACCCAGCATAATGATCCTAAGTTCCTAACTTCAGTAGTTAAAATAGTTATGCTCCTCATCATGGCATGTGATTTTTTTTTTTTTTTTTTTGGTGTTCTACCATTACTTAAATTTGAGTCCACACCCTCAGCTGTAAAGTTAAGTTGAGAACATAATGAAATTAAAAATAATAATCACAACTCTTTAGGTATCGCTCAATCAGAAACGATATAAACCATGTCTCAGGGTTAGAAAACATTATAATGGATTTGCTTAGAAAGTTGACCCGTTTGTTCATGGATAAAGAAGCTAAACAAGCTATGGGAGATGTTTTTTTATCTGTATGCTTTTAAGAGCCTACTCTAATTCATTTTCGAAGAGCAATTTGTTAAGTTTATCCATTCCTTATTTCCTTTTATGAAAGCCTCACCGTGGACTCCTGTATTCAGGTGGTCTTTCATGCACATTGGAAGCTCAGACTGCGATACCCGTACTGAAGAAAGCATACGGTGATGCCATGCGTAAAGTTTTGCATGTAGGCCCTGATTCTTGTTCAGTGATCTCTAAATTATATAAAGAAGAGGATGTTGAAGCATGGGGTGTGGAACCATATGAGATTGAGGATGCTGATGCTAACTGCAAGACTCTTATGCGCAAGGGCATTGTCCGTGTTGCTGATATCAAGTTTCCTCTTCCTTACAGAGAAAAGTCATTTAATCTCGTTATCGTGTCTGATGCGTTGGATTACTTGTCTCCGAAGTACCTCAACAGAACTCTTCCTGATCTTGCTAGAGTTTCCATCGACGGTCTTGTCATTTTTTCTGGTAAATTTCTGAAAATTTTACACTATTGGATTTTAAGGTGCATACTCATACATGGTTGTCTCTAACCCCAGGCTAGAAGTTCGTAGATAAGAATGACAATGATCTACCCAACCTTCTTAAACTGGCTTCTCATTTCTGTATGCAGGTGTTCCAGGCCAACAGAGAGCTAAAGTTGCTGAGCTATCTAGATTCGGAAAACCTGTGAGTAGCTTTTTGTTGTTTATGGCATTACTGACTCAGTTTACGATTATAATATAATCTTGCCTAAAATAAGTCACCAAAATGAAACCGCTTTCGCAAATAACACTTATTTTATGTCAATGATGACATCAAATTATTTGTTTAGACTTTAGAGTTTCATCCGATCATTTGCTTCACAGACGTATTGTTAGGGGCCAAAATCAATTGATAATTTTTTTATTCACATTAAATAACTGATAATTTCTGTGTTATGTTTATGGTCATTAAAAAGAGTGCATCAATTGTTGGATTCTGTGATTGACATCCTCAAATGTTTCCTTGTGAAGGCCAAATTGCGTAGCTCGTCTTGGTGGATAAGATATTTTGTTCAGACTGGCTTAGAAGAAAACGAATCTGCCATCAAGAAGTTTGAGCAAGCTGCACTCAAGAAGTCATACAAACCAAGCTGTCAAGTTTTCCACCTCAGTGCATACCATTGAAATTCTCAACAGTACACAAGGTTGGGGTATTATTGTTACACCTATAGTCAAACAGAGTCTTCTTCAACTCACAACTGAATTTTTTATCGACAAGATAAACTCACATCTAAAATATATATCTTCCTTCCAGATGGTAAATTAAACCACATTACATTTAGATTCCTGTTCTATTCGTAACTTAGAAGATATTTATTTATTAAATTTGTAGTGGAAGTATGCATAAACTGGTTTTCCACTAGTTTGTATTTGTTAAATTAGTATTTTTTTTGCCCACCGTCTTTCCCTGTTCTTGAACAGATTGTTGTGTTCCATAAAAGGCGAAGCCAATTAAAGTTATCTAATCAAACAAATGTAGTGAACTTTGATACTGGTCTGAAAAAGTAACCCGCAAGTGTTTGTCATCTAATGCATACGCCAGTGAGAATTCACTCAGCGAACAATAGCATCTGGCAATTATTTTTCCTCTCGAGTGTATTTTGTTGGAATATGTTGTATTGCGGCAACAATTAACAACGGGAATGATAAAGAAATTGATAAAAATGATAATAGTAACTTCCCAAATCGAAGGGTTCAGGCATAGCTGAGAAGAGTACTCTCTTACATATTTATATCAATCATTGTAACCCTAAATGGTTACCCAACCAATGATCGACACGTGACAAGAGATCTAAGGGACGATACAACTTCTAGCAGAAGACTATTACAGGACTTGGGCACTCAGACAAGTACTACAGGCAACCACCAGCTAGCCGTTTCTAATTAGCATGCAACATTGCCTCCCCGTGAGAATCATACTTGTCCTCAAGGATGAACCGTGGGTAGTGAGCTTTGATGTTGGAGACAGCTTCCCAAGTGGTGTTCTCAGGAGAAGAATTGGTCCATTGAATCAATACTTGGCGAATCAGCTTGTTTCCTAAGAGGACAGTTCTTGTGCGCAACACCTTTTCTGGCAGCATGATGATTTCACCTGTGAGATCCACAACTGGTAAAGATGGAGAAGGCACAATGCTGGCACCAATGTGCTTCTTGAGCTGAGAAACATGGAACACTGGATGAATACGTGAATGAGAAGGCAACTCCAGTTTGTAAGCTACTTGGCCAACTTTCTGCAGGATTGGAAATGGTCCATAATACTTAGCTGAGAGCTTTAAGTTGCGCCTTACTGAAACATAGGCTTTTCTGTAAGGTTGTAGTTTAAGGTACACCAGATCACCCACAGTGAAGGACCTCTCAACTCTGGAAGTATCTGCATATAATTTCATCATTTCTTGAGCTTTGTGGAGTGATTCCTTAAGTAAGTCCATCATTGCTGCTCTCTCCTTGAGGTAAGTTTCTACAACAGCTACAGAGGTGGTGGCAGCAGAAGGAAATGCCATGTGAGGTGGATAGCCATAGAGTGCTTGAAAGGGAGACATTCTTAATCCTCTATGGAAACTGGTGTTGTACGGCAAGTGCAAGCCATTGGGTCCAGTGACTAGGCTTGTGACCAGTGATGCATCTCAAATAGTTTTCTAAGCAAGCATTCACTCTTTCAGTTTGGCCATCTGTTTGTGGGTGGTAAGCTGTGCTTAAGTTCAAGCTAGTGCCCAAGGCTTTGAATATATCTTGCCAAAAATTGCTGGTAAATACTTTGTCCCTGTCAGACACAATGGAAGAAGGTAATCCATGAAGTTTGAATACCTGATTAAGGAAGGCTTTGGCAACAGATGCAGCTGTATAAGAATGTTGCAGAGCAATGAAGTGTGCATATTTGGTTAGTCTATCCACAATGACCAAAATCACACTATTTTTGTCACTGATAGGTAACCCTTCAATGAAGTCCATAGTAATGTGTTGCCAAGAGTGATCTGGAACAGGTAGAGGTTGGAGAAGACCAGCATGAGTAGTTGAATCACTCTTATTTCTCTGACAGATATCACAGTGAGACACAAAGAGTAATATATCCTTCTTCATTCCTGGACAATAAAAATGGCCTTTGGCTCACATAAGTTGCTTGTATGCCTGAATGTCCACCCACAGTAGAAGCATGCAATGATGCTAAAACTTTGGCCCTGACATTATGACCAGAACCAAGATAGATTCTGTTTTTATATCTCAAGATACCTTCTTGAAAGGTGAAATGAGGAGCAGAGTTAGGTTGCAGCAGTAGTTGGTAAGTGAGTTGTTGGGCCTTTGTATCTTGTTCATAGCCGAGGAGAACATCTTGCATCCATGTTGGTGTAGAAAGTGACATATAACTGCACTGAGCTGATGTCAAGGGCCTTCTGGAAAGAGCATCATCCACAACATTGTCAGAGCCCTTCTTGTATTGTATTTAATAATAAAAGTCAAACAATTTAATGAGCCATCTCTGCTGTAAATTGGTGGTGATTTTTTGATCAAGAAAGTAGTTTTGATTTTAAATTTGTTACCCTGCAGATAATGTCTCCATCTTTGTACAACCATTACAATGGCTAAAAACTCCTTCTCATAAGTAGATAATTCTTGTGCCCTTGGGCCTAAGGGTTTACTAAAGTAAGCAATTGGTTTATTGTCTTGAAGTAGGACAACTCCAATACAATCACACTGGCATCACTCTCAACCACAAATTTCTTAGTGAAATCTGGGAGTTTGAGTCATTTCTTCTTTAAGTTTATTGAATGCAGTTGTGGCTGCTGGACTCCATATGAAAGAATTTCTTGAGTAAATCAGTTAATGGTTTACTAATAACTTCATACCCTTGTACAAACTTCCTATAGTATCCAGTAAGACCAAGAAAGCCTTTGAGCTCTTTAATAGTTGTAGGAGTTGGCCATTGTTGCATACAAGAAATCTTATTAGGATCAACGGATACTCCTTCAGCTGTAATTATATGTCCCAAATATTCCAAGGAAGGTTGTCCAAAACAACACTTAGGCTGCTTTGCAAAAAGCTGATGCTGTCTGAGGAGAGAAAAGACAATCCTGAGGTGTTCCAAATGCTTAGTCATACTAGAGCTGTAAATGAGAATATCATCAAAGATGACCAGAACAAATTTTCTCAAAAAGGGTTGAAAGATTTCATTCACGAGTGCTTGAAATGTAACAGGAGCATTTGTTAGTCCAAAAGGCATAACTTTGAATTCATAATGGCCTTGATGAGTTCTAAATGATGTTTTGAAAAATTCCAACTCATGTACTCTTATTTGATGATAGCCAGCTCTAAGATCAATCTTGGAGAAGATCACTGCTCCTTTCAGCTCATCCAATAATTCATCTATAATGGGTATAGGAAATTTGTCTTTGATAGTAATGCTATTGAGCTTTCTATAATCAACACAGAACCTCCAAAAACCATATTTCTTTTTGACTAAAAGTATAAGAGAAGCAAAAGGGATGTGTCTAGGATGAATAATGCCAGTGTGAAGCATCTCTTGAACAAGTTGCTCAACTACTGATTTCTGGATGTATGGACATCTATAAGCTCTTTGGTTAACAAGAGTTGAAAGTGGTTGTAGGGGAATTGTGTGATCCAAACTCCTTTTTGGAGGTCATTGAGCGGGCTCTTGAAAAATATCAGTGAATTCTTGTAGTAAGGGAAGAAGAGGTTCATGAGTGGTTGTGGGTGTAATAGTGGCAGAAATAGAAAATAAATGACCCACAATACCATGAGTAGTTTTGGCAAAAAATTTCTTAACTGCCGAGCCACTCATCATGAGTAAAGTATTGTTAGGAGTAGCCCCTTGTAATGTGATCTTCTTATTATTGTACTAATGCTGAGCTTAAAGAAGTTAAAGAACACATCACCTAATGTCCTGAGCCAGTCTGCTCTAAGTACAATATCACAACCTCCCAATGGTAATACTCTCAGATCTTCTAAAACTTGTGTCCTTGCATACTCCATTGAAGCTTAGAACACATGCCAGTACTACTGGTTTGTCTCCATTAACAACAGTTACCAACATTGGAGCAGTGGGAATAATATTGCAGTGAAGTGTAGAAGCTAAACTGCTATCAATGAAGCTAGTGGTACTACCAGAGTCAATCAGAATGGATACCTTATGTTTATTTAGAACACCAGGAATTCTTATGGTGTCCCCTGTAACTGTTCCTGTGAGAGCATGAAGTGATATCTCAATGTTAGAGTGAATTGGAGACTCAACAGCTTCTTCAAAAACTTCCTCCTCTTTTTATGTATCTTGTGACTCAGAAGGGTCCATTTGTAGCATGAATATTTTTTGTTTTCCTTTGCAAAAGTGCCCTGGCCTATAAACTGCATCACAGTTGTAACATAAACCTTGATCTCTTCTCTTCTACATTTCCTCTGGAGTGAGTCTTTTGATGGTAGGGCTTGCAGAGTTGGATTTGGGTTGAGAATTAGAGAAGGATTTTGGTGTCATTGGTGCAGATTTAGGGGAAGTGAGTATGGGTCTAGGAGGAAAATTAGGTGAAGAATATTGTCTGTTGTTATGAAAAGAAGTATTGAATGATCTAGTAAATGGCTTAGTAGCTGCAGCTGCAATATTAACTTTTATCTCTTGTAATCTAGCTAAAGAGAAAGCTTTAGATAAAGTTTCTAGTGGAAACATAGAGACAGATTTACCAATTTAATTTCTTCCTTTAGACCACTAAGAAAACTCATGATAAAATAAGCTTCAATAAGAGAAGGATTCATGTTTGACATCAAGGCTTTCAAAGATTCAAACTCTTCATAATAATCATCTACTGTTGAACTCTGAATAAGCTTATTATTTTGTTGAGCAGCCTTAATAAAAGATGGCCTAGCTGAAATATCCTCCCACCATGCCTTAACATGAGCCCGAGATGTGATCAGATTAGCATATGGACTCTTCATAAAGTAGTGAATATAAGGAAGGTGATGAAGATCCGCAAGGGTGAAAAAATCACATGCCAAGTACTTTGAATTGCTCAATCTTGCTTCATATATGTCAAGCACCAAATGGAGTTTTTCTAAGGTTGCGTCAATGATTGATTGATCAGTAGGTAGGCCAAGGAAAGGGTTTATTAGTATTTGGTGAGCAATGGCGTCGATGGCTAGGCAGAACTGTTGCGATTCCACTTATAGCCATACTCCGACCATTGCTTCTTCTTCAATATTGTCGCGTCTAAGAAGATCTGTACCTCCCCCTGATGATTCAAACTCTTCATAATAATCATCTACTGTTGAACTCTGAATAAGCTTATTAAAACTACCCACAAAATTCTCAACAGTACACAAGGTTGGGGTATTCTTGTTACACCTATAGTCAAACAGAGTCTTCTTCAACTCACAACTGAATTTTTTATCGACAAGATAAACTCACATCTAAAATATATATCTTCCTTCCAGATGGTAAATTAAACAACATTACATTTAGATTCCTGTTCTATTCGTAACTTAGAAGATATTTATTTATTAAATTTGTAGTGGAAGTATGCATAAACTGGTTTTCCACTAGTTTGTATTTGTTAAATTAGTATTTTTTTTGCCCACCGTCTTTCCCTGTTCTTGAACAAATTGTTGTGTTCCGTAAAAGGCGAAGCCAATTAAAGTTATCTAATCAAACAAATGTAGTGAACTTTGATACTGGTCTGAAAAATTAACCCGCAAGTGTTTGTCATCTAATGCATACGCCAGTGAGAATTCACTCAGCGAACAATAGCATCTGGCAATTATTTTTCCTCTCTCAAGTGTATTTTGTTGGAATATGTTGTATTGCTGCAACAATTAACAACGGGAATGATAAAGAAATTGATAAAAATGATAATAGTAACCTCCCTAATCGAAGGATTCAGGCCAAATTCCGAGCTAATAAACCGCGCAGCCAAAGGGTTGTTTTCATTTATTTCTTCATACCCGAGAAGAGTACTCTCTTACATATTTATATCAATCATTGTAACCCTAAATGGTTACTCAACCGATGATCGACACGTGACAAGAGATCTAAGGGACGATACAACTTCTAGCAAAAGACTATTACATGACTTAGGCACTCAGACAAGTACTACAGGAAGCTACCATCTAGCCGTTACTAATTAGCATGCAACATTGCCTCCCCCTGAGAATCATACTTGTCCTCAAGGATGAACCGTGGGTAGTGAGATTTGATGTTGGAGATAGCTTCCCAGGTGGCGTTCTCAGGAGAAGAATTGGTCCATTGAATTAATACTTGGCGAATCAGCTTGTTTCCTAAGAGGACAGTTCTTGTGCGCAATACCTTTTCTGGCAGCATGATGATTTCACCTGTGAGATCTACAACTGGTAAAGATGGAGAAGGCACAATGCTGGAACCAATGTGCTTCTTGAGCTGAGAAACATGGAACACTGGATGAATACGCGAATGAGAAGGCAACTCCAGTTTGTAAGCTACTTGGCCAACTTTCTGCAGGATTGGAAATGGTCCATAATACTTAACTGAGAGCTTTAAGTTGCGCCTTACTGAAACAAAGGCTTGTATGTAAGGTTGTAGTTTAAGGTACATTAGATCACCCACAGTGAAGGACCTCTCAACTCTGGAAGTATCTGCATACAATTTCATCCCTTCTTCAGCTTTGTGGAGTGATTCCTTAAGTAAGTCCATCATTGCTGCTCTCTCCTTGAGGTAAGTTTCTACAACAACTACAAAGGTGGTGGCAGTAGAAGGAAATGCCATGTGAGGTGGAGAATAGCCATAGAGTTCTTGAAAGGGAGACATTCTTAATCCTCTATGGAAACTGGTGTTGTACCACCATTCAGCAAGTGCAAGCCATTGAGTCCAGTGACTAGGCTTGTGACCAGTGATGCATCTCAAATAGTTTTCTAAGCAAGCATTCATTCTTTCAGTTTGGCCATCTGTTTGTGGGTGGTAAGCTGTGCTTAAGTTCAAGCTAGTGCCCAAGGTTTTGAATAGATATTGACAAAAATTGCGGGTAAATACTTTGTCCCTATCAGACACAATGGAAGAAGGTAATCCATGAAGTTTGAATACCTGATTAAGGAAGGCTTTGGCAACAGATGCAGTTGTATAAGAATGTTGCAATCAATGAAGTGTGCATATTTGGTTAGTCTATCCACAATGACCAAAATCACACTCTTTTTGTCACTGATAGGTAACCCTTCAATGAAGTCCATAGTAATGTGTTGCCATGAGTGATCAGGAACAGGTAGAGGTTGGAGAAGACCAACATGAGTAGTTGAATCACTCTTATTTCTCTGACAGATATCACAGTGAGACACAAAGAGTAAGATATCCTTCTTCATTCCTGGCCAATAAAAATGCCCTTTGGCTCTCACATAAGTTGCTTGTATGCCTGAATGTCCACCCACAGTAGAAGCATGCAATGATGCTAAAACTTTGGCCCTGACATTATGTCCAGAACCAAGATACATTCTGTTTTTATATCTCAAGATACCTTCTTGAAAGGTGTCATGAGGAGCAGAGTTAGGTTGCAGCAGTAGCTGGGAAGTGAGTTGTCGGGCCTTTGTATCTTGTTCATAGCTGAGGAGAACATCTTGCATCCATGTTGGTGTAGAAAGTGACATAGAACTGCACTGAGCTGAAGTCAAGGGCATTCTGGAAAGAGCATCAACCACAACATTGTCAGAGCCCTTCTTGTATTGTATTTCATAATCAAAGCCAAACAATTTAATGAGCTATCTCTACTGTAAATTGGTGGTGATTTTCTGATCAAGAAAGTAGTTTTGATAATAAATTTGTTACCCTGCAGATAATGTCTCCATCTTTGTACAACCATTACAATGGATAAAAACTCCTTCTCATAAGTAGAGCTTGTGCCCTTGGGCCTAAGGGTTTACTGAAGTAAGCAATTGGTTTATTGTCTTGAAGTAGGACAGCTCCATTACATGCATCACTGGCATCACTCTCAACCACAAATTTCTTAGTGAAATCTGGTAAAGCTAAGATGGGAGTTTGAGTCATTGCTTTTTTAAGTTTATTGAATGCAGTTGTGGCTGCTGGACTCCATATGAAAGAATTTTTCTTGAGTAAATCAGTTAATGGTTGTACAAACTTCCTATAGTATCCAGTAAGACCAAGAAAACCTCTGAGCTCTTTAATAGTTGTAGGAGTTGGCCATTGTTGCATACAAGAAATCTTATTAGGATCAGCAGATACTCCTTCAGCTGTAATTATATGTCCCAAATATTCCAAGGAAGGTTGTCCAAAACAACACTTAGACTGCTTTGCAAAAAGCTGATGCTGTCTGAGGAGAGAAAAGACAATCCTAAGGTGTTCCAAATGCTCAGTCATACTAGAGCTGTAAATGATAATATCATCAAAGAAGACCAGAACAAATTTTCTCAAAAAGGGTTGAAAGATTTCATTCATGAGTGCTTGAAATGTAGCAGGAGAATTTGTTAGTCCAAAAGGCATAACTTTGAATTCATAATGGCCTTGATGAGTTCTAAATGCTACTCTTATTTGATGATAGCAAGCTCTAAGATCAATCTTGGTGAAGATCACTGCTCCTTTCAGCTCATCCAATAATTCATCTATAACAGGTATAGGAAATTTGTCTTTGATAGTAATGTTGTTGATCTTTCTATAATCAACACAGAACCTCCAAAAACTATCTTTCTTTTTGACTAAAAGTACAGGAGAAGCAAAAGGGCTGTGGCTAGGCTGAATAGTGCTAGTGTGAAGCATCTCTTGAACAAGTTGCTCAACTACTGATTTCTGGATGTATGGACATCTATAAGCTCTTTGGTTAACATGAGTTGAAAGTGGTTGTAGGGGAATTGTGTGATCCAAACTCCTTTTTGGAGGTCGTTGAGTGGGCTCTTGAAAAATATCAGTGAATTATTGTAGTAAGGGAAGAAGAGGTTCAGGAGTGGTTGTGGGTGTAATAATGGAAGAAATAGAAAATAAATGACCCACAATACCATGAGTAGTTTTGGCAAAAAAATTCTTAACTGCTGAGACACTCATCATGAGTAAAGTATTGTTAGGAGTATCTCCTTGTAATGTGATCTTCTTATTATTGTACTAATGCTGAGCTTAGAGAAGTTAAAGAGCACATCATCTAGTGTCCTGAGCCAGTCTGCTCCAAGTACAATATCACAACCTCCCAATGGTAATACTCTTAGATCTTCTACAAACTTGTGTCCTTGGATACTCCATTGAAGCTTAGAACACATGCCAGTACTACTGGTTTTGTCTCCATTAGCAACAGTTACCAACATTGGAGCAGTGGGAATAATATTGCAGTGAAGTGTAGAAGCTAAACTGCTATCAATGAAGCTAGTGGTGCTACCAGAGTCAATCAGAATGGATACCTTATGTTTATTTAGAATACCAGGAATTCTTATGGTGTCCCCTATAACTGTTCCTGTGAGAGCATGAAGTGATATCTCAATGTTAGAGTGAATTGGAGACTCAACAGCTTATTCAAAACTCCTCTTTTTCTATATCTTGTGACTCAGAAGGGTCCATTTGTAGCATAAATATTTTTTGTTTTCCTTTGCAAAAGTGCCCTGGCCTATAAACTGCATCACAGTTGTAACATAAACCTTGATCTCTTCTCTTTTACATTTCCTCGGGAGTGAGTCTTTTGATGGTAGGGCTTGCAGAGTTGGATTTGGGTTGAGAATTAGAGAAGGATTTTGGTGTCATTGGTGCAGATTTAGGGGAAGTGAGTATGGGTTTAGGAGGAAAATTAGGTGAAGAATATTGTATGTCGTTATGAAAAGAAGTATTGAATGATCTAGTAAATGGCTTAGTAGCTGCAACTGCAATATTAACTTTCTGCTCTTGTAATCTAGCTAAAGAAAAAGCTTCAGATAAAGTTTCTGGTTGAAACATAGAGACAGATTTACCAATTTCTTCCTTTAGGCCACTAAGAAAACTCATGCTAAAATAAGCTTCAGTAAGAGAAGGATTCATGTTTAACATCAAGGTTTTCAAAGATTCAAACTCTTCATAATAATCATCTACTGTTGAACTCTGAATAAGCTTATTAAAACTACCCAAAAAAATTTCCTCACTGGGGTTTTCAAATCGAGCACAAATATGAGCAGCTAAATCTGGCCATGTAATACGAGGTCTATTGACTTGAAAATTTAAAAACCATTTCTCAGCTTTACCTTCCAAGTAGATCGAAGCAATATTCACCTTCAGGTGCTCCTCAGTATCATTGATCTTAAAATACCTCTCGCTTTTCTGTATCTAGCTCTTTGGATTATCACCATCAAATCTTGGAAAGTCTAACCTTGGTATCCGAGAATGTTGATAGTGAAATGGAGGTGTAGGATGGTGATTGAAAGTATGAGCATCATGAGTTTCATTCTGAGAACCACCTGGTCTCTCAGTGTGATGTTGAAGAAAATTTGTTCTCTCAAGTAATTGCATAAGATATCAAACTTTGTGGTTAAAGCATCAACTGAACCACCTAGATCTGCGATTTTCGTGTGAAGAACATCATGAGATCCTTTCAATTTCTCTACCTTAGTTTCAACTTCCTTCAAAGTCATGATGAGATTTTTTTTTGATCAGTTTTGAGTGGAAAGAACGGCTCTTATGCAAATTGTTGTATCGTTGCAACAATTAACAACAAGAATGATAAAGAAATTGATAAAAATGATAATAGTAACCTCCCAAATCGAAGGATTCATGCCAAATTGTGAGCTGATAAACAACGCAGCCAAAGGGTTGTTTTCATTTATTTCTTCATACGTGAGAAGAGTACTCTCTTACATATTTATATCAATCATTGTAACCCTAAATAGTTACTCAACCGATGATCGACACGTGACAAGAGATCTAAGGGACGATACAACTTATAGCAGAAGACTATTACATGACTTAGGCACTCAGACAAGTACTACAGGCAGCCACCAGCTAGCCGTTACTAATTAGCATGCAACAAAATATTGGATGTCTTTACAACATTGTCAAAGAATCGGCTCTAAGTTAAAGCAGAAATTGACTGAGCACTGAATGAAAAGACAGATATTGGCTACAGAAATGACGGCTTTGCAAGTGCTCGGTGCGCTTCCGATCTATCAATCAAGCTTGGCTCGGGTAACACCTCATGTCTTTTCACATGAGAATCACACCTACTCCCAATTTTGCGCACCGATGCAAGAAGAAGCCGTTGGAGTCGTCAAGACTGGTAAAATAATTACCTGGAGTCTGGAGAGCCTTGCTGGGGACAAAAGAAAAAGAACAACAAACACCAATGAATTCTGACAACAACAACAATAAAGCCTATTTCATGATTCCAAAAAAAAAATAAAAAAATAAAGAAGCCTATATGGGGACGAAATATAATCTGCCTTGCTCTTCGAAGAAAGAAAATGAGTTCATTGTATTCGTATATGCAATCCATAGCCAATGTTCATAAAAATAAATAAATGGAGAGCCATTTAGGAACACCACTTCCCCATGGAAGTTTGGGAAAAAAAAAAGAAAAAAAAAAGAAGCTGGATTTTGAAACAAGATTGAGATAAAAATTCCATGGAATTTCCATAGATTTTGACACAATGTGATTTTATTCACGCCATGAAATGAATGCCTTTCAAACACCATGTGGCTACACTCTACAGCCCTGGTCACCTGCATTATACATGTATGAAAACAGTAGGCACGTATAAATATTTTTCTCAAGGGAATGTCAAACAATTTCTTCATATCAGATACTGGGATTCTTATGCACCTCAACAACCACTTAAAAAACTTAAATAAATAAAATAATAACCAAACAACTCTCAAAGACCACCGAAATGTGCAAGCCAATAATTGTAAGATCAAGGGATTTTCTTCCCTAAAAATGAAATGAAAAAATTCGAAAAAGAAAGAAAAGTCGGCTTGTCCGTCATGTTTAATGATTTATTTTGCTCTTTTGTTCTTGTTAAGATTTTTTCAGCCATTCCATTCCCACCTCCTAACTAAATTATATATACATTTTTTTTTTATGAAAATCAGTTGCTGGTATATCTATTTTAATCAAGTGATGGGATATGCATATTGAAATCTAAGCATCATGGGCTTGGAGCCCACCACGTGACTGCTGGTGAAGCCAATGATTAAATGACAAACAATGAAAAACTTGATCAAATCATCCAATTATTAACATGCACTATGTTGGTAGACAATATAAAATATTGAGCTAGAGCTACCTCAAGTTATGGTGAACCAGAAACAATCAGACACTTCCATTTTCAGGTGGACCGGCCCTTTAGAGCAGACACACATGGATGTGTAGGTTCCTGTCAAAAATAAAATAAAATTGATGTTGGTTGATTTTCTTTAGTAAATACATGTTACTGCTACAGAGGTTATCAAGTTTCACGAGTTACTATATTCCATACCATTGAAGGACTATTTTCGCTGCGCGAACTTAGTAATTTCCAATCACAACTTGGTAAATAGAGATAATCTCCAAAAAAAATGTAAGATAGACAGTGTAATCGAAGAACTGCGGAGATTAAATATGTCAAAATCGAAGACGCGAACATTTTTGTTTCCTTGGATTTTTTTAGCAAAGATTTCATTTGAAAAAGAGAAACAAATAAAATTCAAAGTTAAGGAAGAAGAAAAGAACATAACTATCAAGTATTAGTGGATAGAAATGAAGTTCTTCAAGAGTTTCTATATTTGTAGTTGGTAGACATGGGTATTTTCATTCCCTATCCACACACACACAAGTAGTTTTCATAGACTACCATCCACACATAATCCAACAAGTTTTAGTGTAAAACCATAAGAGAGTACTATTCTTTTGGATATAATTTTCTTGCACTTTCGGCTAAATGTCTAAACATTAATCTATAGATAACATGTTTTATTATTATCATGACAAAGAAGTTTCCTGAATTAAGTGTTTTAAGATGGTGACAAAACTCTCCAAATTTTGCCACAATAACAAAACGAGAAGATAAAATACCTCCTAAGAAGAACATTCAAAGAGAAGAGATTGAGTGACATGTTTGTGTGTCTTTTTCTTGACACTATATAGAGGCATGGGTCAAATTGACATGAGCTGTCATGTTCATTTGTCATGAGCCGAGAGGAAGGCCTTGTTTTTCTCTTGAAAACAAATATAGGACCATCAAAGAAATTTGGTCTAAAATATACTACTAACATTTTTGTCTCAAACAAAGGTTTTAATCTTTGTAGATGAGTAGGGCTAATTGTGGGGTTGCATCAAGGAGGGTTTCACGTGATGATGCGAGGAGCATGAGCCGTACCCCACGACCCACCCTGCCTGTCACTGTAAATCTGAAAGCATGCAAATTGCAAGGTCACTCAAATATGGGGTTTTTTGGTTTTTGGAGTGCGAAAGAAATTTGGAAGGGAATGCAAGTCCCAACCGGGAGACATTGAGACATCAATTGTACAAACTAAGGTTATTAAGTTTATGGGCAGCGAGAGCACCCCAGGTGACCACTTGCGAACTCGCAACCCTACGGTCCATCATACGCCATTACGTATGTCCTACTGAATGCAGGCTGTCAATATTATCGGTGTTGTTTAAAGTTTTGATATACGTACGTACACTGAGTTAGGGTGGCTCTTCTGATCATACCTACCGTTGAACTGGTTTTCCGAGATATTTTTTAGTTGGATGCCAAATTACGTAAGAAAAGCAAGTCTAGGTTCATTGATAGTCAGTTAGGAACGGAGTTGCTTATTTCATCCAAATCGGTATTCTGCATGCCTTACCGGTTGAGCAACTACAATGTAGGTGAAGGTCCGGACTTCATTCATCATACAGAGTACAGCTAGATTACCCCGTACATGCATGACAATGACCTCGACGGAAGCCAAACCAAATATACAGTTAAATCTTTTCTCCAATAATTGCCATTCACCAGTACCAAACCCGCAACCGGATCATTTCAAATAGAAAAATGCATGGAAGGTTCCGGACTAGGTTGTTTGGCCACTGCTCTATATAGAGTATATGCTCCTAACAGGCAACAGCTACAGCCTACTACTACACACAATGGATGAGACAGTAAGGTAGGTTTTTCGACAATCTAGTTTCCATGGTCAAAAATTTCGTTTAGGGTTCACATGTACAAGTACAATACTGTAGGAGTTACTGATGCATAATTTTTCAGCTGACTGCTATTATTATGCTGAATTGATATACAGGTCCAGGGATTTTACATCACAAAATCACGTGCAAGCACGCACACTGTATACAGCCACAGAAAGCAACTAGCAGTATCTATCCAGGAATTCGCCTACACATGAGCGATTGCCAACTCAATGAGAAATCATTAAGCAATTCGAATTTCTAACCAAACTGAGATAAAACTAGTAGGAGAATAATTTAAACTGGGAAAAATCAGTGTCCTGCAATATATGCCCCTCCCTAATAATGTCTACCGCAAAATTGTTTTTCTATTTGCTCGAGGTAGCCGACCCATCTGGGAGAAGGACTGAGCCACATGAGCGTAAGGGCCCGGTCGTGGTTCCCAAAAATTGGCCCCCTCCGCCCCGCCCTTGTTGGACAGTATCGTGTTTTATGCATGATGCATCCATTGAATGGATTAGATTAAAGTCGGCTATATCGTACCTACGCGTATTAGAATATGTGGATTTTCTGTAACAAAATCCCTACCTCGATTCATGTTGCAGCAGGAGCATTGCCGTGCAACTATGTAGTACGATTTAAACATGATCATCTGATTAATAGAATATTACTCAATGTGATTATTAAAATGGTTAGTTCTGATAAAAGGGGTGGTGCCGGTGGTGGAATTGAATGGGAAACTTAGCCATGCTATAACCACCAGATACTAAGCATTGCTCTGTACTGTGCCGGCCAAAATATAAGAAAGAGTTAGCATGTTGCCCAACGAATAAGTTTGAATTTTCTTGTTAAACTTGTACTGAGCGCTTTGCCCGGTTGTAGGTTTTTTGATTAATGTTTATAAAATTAGAAGACAGGAAAACTCACCGGGATCATTTAATTAAGTTCATTCATTAAAATGACCGGAAAACGGATGAAGAATCAGTCAACACAATACAAGGGACGAAGCCAAGCCAGATATAAACTACTAAGAGCACATTACAGAGAAACCCTCGTCAATGTACTCTCCTCTTTTTTTGTTCCTTACCGGCAATTTTTTTTTTTTTTTTTTTTTACCCCTTTCACTTTCGGTACGTCTAGGGAGCAATGGGCAGGTGACCAAAGCATCACTCCCCCGCCTGTTACATTAGGACAAAACACAGAAAATAGGGGCCACAACTAGGCGCCCATTCCAGGCACATGAAATATCAATGGAGGGCCAGTTTATATGTCAATTCTTGACAAACGAAATCATTTAAGCTGAATCGTCTTACTGGCTGCCGAAATCCGAGACATGACTGGCAAGTGAGTCATACGTTGGTCCCAACTTATCAACTTACGGTCCCGTTTATATAGCTCATTAGCTAGCAACCTAGTAGCTGATTAAGAGTGAAGTTACACGTACTGACATGCATGACATTGGCAAAGAAGAAGACCAAGAACCGCGAAGCTGTCCGATGTGATGTTGATTACAAGACAAAATATATTCAATGTATTACCGAGTCATGATAGCTCTCTCTAGCATTTTTTTTTCTTCTCTTGCCTGGTCATTTGCATTTCGCAACAGTAACAATATGAACGTGCATTTGGGGTTCCTTGCTAGCTAGTAGGGCGGAGGAGTTTGGTTTCATATCAATCTTGTAAGTACGAAAGAAGTTCTTTCAACCATATTTTTTCGTTTGGTAAATTTCTAAGTAGATGGAGAGGATATTTCCTTGCATAAGAAAGATGTGATTTGTTTCTCCCTCGCAGGGTTTCATTGTTCGCTATTTTTGTTTTCTCAAGTGTGTTAGGCCAAATGTTCGCTATTGTCGTCTCTTCGATCTCTTTCGCTATTTCCCGTTTCTTTACGAGTTAGGTACTTTCTTGACTTGTGCCTTATCTTCTATGTATTTTGAGTAGCTAAGTTTTGCTCATTTTGTGTAACACCATTGGAGCAGTTCCTGTCAATGCTATTTCTTGTTTTTCTTTGGAACAAAATGACAAACAGATATGGACCACAAATTAATCACATATTTAGTCATGGGAATCGAATCCTTTGGCGGATCGTGCAAACGTCTAATGCGTCTTAATCTTGGAATTACTCTAAATGAAATTGACCTGGCCAGGCCAGCCACCTCCATTATTACGTAGTATGTGCCAAAACATCCCCTACACATTGAGGGCATATCTTTAATTAATCCCTTATCTGAGTACTTACGATCGATGAAGCCAAATGGGAGAACCCTATCACATTCGAGACTTTATGAGTAATTGACTAAATGATGAAAGCTCTCCATCAGTCCACAGTTTTACAAGGAGAAACTCACCACCCAAAAGTCAAAGTCGTACGAATTACTTCCACGCAAATTTTTCACATTCAAAATCATATAAGTCAAACACCTTTGACACTAAGCCAAGTAGATCGATTTTATCTTATAGTTGACAAGAGTGGAGTGATGGTCCACGGCTCCACGCAGGGTTGAAGCCAGCAGAAGATTTTGTCTGTCGCGGTAATTTCTCTACACTTGTTGTTTCATTAAAGTCAACCAAACAATTAAAGGTAAAACAGGGACCGACCGGTTCGAATGAGACATGACCAAAACTAAAGGCATCGAGGTGGAATTGTACTGAGAAAAAAAAAATGATTGACCTTTTCTTCTTTGTTACCTTGTTTTCAAAGGTAATGGTAATTTCTGAGTCAATTAAACAGTTGATTATAAGCAACAACCCGACAAGAAACCGTCATCTTAAGAAAGAATAATGTTTTGATAATTCGCATTTGAGCTGAAACATATTCGGTGGGTAGTTATGGTCAAAGCTTAACCGTTTTTTCTTTTTAAAATGTATTTTTCTAGATTTGGTTGTAAATTATTGCTAGTTTAACCATCTGGGGTTAGCCCAGTTGGCCAGGAGCCTGATTCTCAAAGAAGAGGTTAGGAGTTCGAGTCTCCACTCAAACATTGGAGTACTCGTGTAATTATACTAACTTTACTATGGGGTTTAGGGGGCCGAGTTTGCTCAGTGGGGAGTAAGCCGGTGGCTACGCTACCAGGGGTAGGACGGGCGTCACGGTCCTATGCCTAGTTTCAAAAAATTAAAAAAAATAAATAAATAAAAATTATTGCTAGTTTTTTCATTAAATGTAGCTTGTTATGGTGTTTATGAGGCGTCATGACTCGCCGGGCTATTCCGTTAGGATGTGTGCTTACGTATTTAATGACTCGAATGTTAAAAACTAAAGAAGGACCCATGGACATGGTTATTCTCATTTAATCTCACAATTTTGGAGCTATTTTCTTTTATAAAATTCAAAGGGCAATGCGTATGAAGTCAGTTTTTTGGTGATATAAACTTCTTATAAAGCTCTGCATTTATTTTAAAAATTAATATATTTTGAGATACCAAATCTCGCCATCTACCGAATCTAAATTCAACCGTTTATTTTTAATGGTTCATTTTCAACATGGTAAATGGTGGTGTTACATGTCTTGGATTATGTTAATTTTCTATATGAATTAAAGGCAGTTTTTCTTGCTTCTCCGTCAACTGAAAAATCTGGAAAGAGAAATGTGATAAATTTTCAGAAACATGGATCCCTCTGCCCCGACCACCTCAAAAAAAAATCAGACATCACCAACACATGATCAATATCAACCATAATATAAAGATAGTTTTCCAGGGAATTTGTTTCGGCGCTCGATGTAACTTTATAAAAAGTATTGACCAAACGATCGGTAACATATGTGGATCAAATTTTCATAATTATCATTAAATTCTTAGGTTTGATCTTGATTCGATCTTAATATTGTGTTTGGTCTTCAATCAAGTCATTTTTTTATTAACGAAAAATTAAATAGGGATAATTCTGAACATTTAATTTAGGACTTGTTCGGTCAACACCTGTTTGAGCATCGCTCGATTGAACCTTAAAGTGTTGGTAAGTCAAGTTTGTTATCAATGTTACATGCTATGTCTTGATTCACTATCTACCAAAGTTATTCTTGAACTGGAATTAGATGATGTAGTTGAAGACTTAAGACTGAAGAACAACAAAAACATCTGCAAGAACTTCATCAGCAAAAGTATGTGTAGACTGACTATCCTATTTACTCATTGTTTATACCATTATATCTTCCGAGACAATGTCAGATGGCTTCAGTTTATGTGATGAATTACAAAGAAGAAGTTCCTATTTCAAGCTTGACTAATCTCGAAACATGAACTCGAGCATTGGATGTTCATAGCACTTATCCCTTTTGAGGTTGAGAACAATTTTTGTTGTTCAATATGTCTGCGAAGATCCTAAGGAACATCAAATTGTATCAATATTCAAGAACTTGAAAATTTGCAAACAGTGCAAAAATCTGATATCCTTGGAACTTGAAAATTTGCTTTTTGTTCACGAGTTAATTTGCCAGCTCCCGAACTAAGCATTGTCGTAGCGGAAAACATATTTGAAAATATCCAACAACTAATTTAGCCAAAAAAACTGAAAGTGTAAATATGGAAATATTAAAAAGGTTCAACACCAAAATAAGTGAACCACTTTTTTAGCCACTGGATTTCCACATATAGGTTAAAGATAAAAAATAATCAGTGAATGTAAATTAACAAGGTTGAATTGTTTAACTCCAACCAATTTTTAGAGCTAAACCATTTAGCTCTACATTTGGGAATTCGCCGTCGAGTTACCTTGGCCTACATTGGCAATGGTCTTGTTAGGGGATTAAAATCAAGATTAATTCAATCACAAACTTAGAATTTTGATCATCTCATATGATCAACTAAGAGAATGCACTGTTGGACATAATGTAATCATCCATTTGGGTGGACTTTTACGAGGTTAATTCACACTGGATTAAAAGTAAATAAATAACTTTGAGCTAAAGAAACATACGTACACATGCATCATATAGTAAGCATTTAATGTGAAATGGAGAATACAATCGGAGGGCTAATATCGTTAGTGTACAAAAATAAGTAACGCGGGATTAGTTGTATTTGTGCGGGGAGCATAACTGGTCCCGCGTTGCATGCTGCTATTTGTGGGACCAACAATTAGCGAAATAATTGTCTCTAGGATCTCCTGTCGGCATGGGCTTTACATTTTTTTTTTGAGGAAAAAAGGATATATTAAAAAGAAAAGTTATATACAGGGTTATGTACAAAAGAGATTAAGAAATCTCTTCCCAAAAGAAAAACAAAAAAACCTCCAATTACATATGCAGAATTTGATCCCATTGATGAATAATTTGATTCATCGTAAAGTCCTTGAAAATATCTGTAGGAGAACTCCACAAGCAAATGTCCATCTTAATTGCATACACCAGTTCATCTTTGTGTTTCGGCCTTCCTCCATGGTTTCTCCTATTTCTTTCCAACCATAATTCCCAGCAGATTGCATATGGAAGTAAATGCCAGACTAATTTGATTCTAGGAGAAACCTTTTCAACTCTCCAGCTCATCATCATGCTCTTAAAATCTCTTGGCCTTACCCACTGAACTCTCAACGAATTGATGAAAAAATCCCAGAAGTACTTAACCCAGTTGCAATCAATGAAGAGATGATCTTGTGTCGCATGTGCTTTACATTGAACGTGATTTTATTTCCAACAAAAAAAACGCAAACGGAAAATGCTAGATTCTCCTAAATTTTGTCATTATCGTTAGCTCTTATTTCTTACTATCAACTTTCATTCCAAAAATAAAAGTTTACTCGATTTCCTGGATGTTCAGACTTTCATTTAGATCAAAAATACTTGAGTATTCCTCAATTTTTTTTCTGCCAGATTATGTTAAGTTACACCACGTTTCTTAAGTTTCACTTGCATAAAAAAGAGCTCGAGCAGCGAGAGACATTTTTTTGGCTGTGATTTTGTTGGGCAACGCAGGAATTTTTGTTCTCACTGTGACTCTGTTGCGCAACACACGCCTAGAGTTTCACTGTTAACCAGCGTGGGTCATCATGATCCCTTTTACTATTAACAAAAAGAATGAAAATTCTTAAGAGTATTATTTTCCGATGCCTAACTTAAGCTTTAATTATCTACTGTAAAAGGAAAATACGCGTCGATTAATCCTCCTATCTAATAAATGTTAGATGGACGGTTCTAATCATTTCCGTGTTTGTAGTTTTCTAATTATAGTTTATTATTTCATCTACATTCTCATTTTTTAATTTGCACAAATCGGGAATTTTAATTTAACTCTCAATGCCCCCAACTATCTCTGTCTAGTATCAACTAGTTGGAGAGAGAGAGTCAAAGTCAAGACTCAAGAGAGTATTATGAAGAAGAAGTTGTCCTAACACAATCACTTAAAAAAATCGTCTATATATATGTGAGTGTTTCTTGCTAGTTCTCCAAGTCATTTCATTCATTCCAACTTCTCCTTCTCCTCCAACTTCTTCTCCTTCTCCAACTTATCCATTTCCAATATCCAACTTCAATCTTTCAAACTCAATTGTGTTCCATTTTTTAGCTATCTGATTTTGTATATCAGAGGTTGTCATTTTTTTCAACGGTTTTTTGAGAGAAAAAAAATACAAGTCATGATGAAACTCCCACACTTTTTATCAAAGAAAGCCACGTGTAATTCCCACGGACAAGATTCTTCATATTTCCTTGGATGGCAAGAATATGAAAAGAACCCGTATCATGAAACCAAGAATCCATCCGGAATCATCCAAATGGGTCTTGCAGAGAATCAATTATCATTCGACCTTCTTGAAGCATGGTTAGAGAAGAACCCAGATGCATCATCACTTAAGAGAAATGGTGAATCCATTTTCAGAGAATTAGCTCTTTTTCAAGATTACAATGGATTACCAGCTTTTAAAAATGTAAGTTATCTATTGATTTTCTTGATTTGATATGATTAATTAGCTAATTAATCTCAATGGCTAATTAAAATTTTCAAAATTCTTACAGGCAATGGTGGATTTCTTAGCTGAAATTCGAGGAAACAAAGTACACTTTGATACAAGAAACTTAGTTCTTACAGCTGGTGCAACTTCAGCTAATGAAACTCTTATGTTCTGTCTTGCCAATCCCGGCGAAGCTTTTCTTCTTCCAACTCCATATTATCCAGGGTAAGCAATCCATTAACTTTTAGTTAATTTGTTAATGAAGCTACATTTTCTTGATATCTACGTGCTTATTATTAATTAATTAGTGAGTCTAATTACTTTTCTATTATTTCTTACAGATTCGATAGAGATCTCAAGTGGAGAACCGGAGTAGAAATCGTTCCTATTCACTGTTCCAGCCATAACGGATTCGAAATTACTGAATCAGCACTTAAAGAAGCTTACACCACAGCACAGAAACGTAACTTGAAAGTTAAAGGAGTGTTGATTACAAACCCATCAAACCCATTGGGAAAAACCATCAGCAGAGCTGAATTAAACCGTCTTGTTACGTTTGTTGAAGCAAAGGAAATCCATCTAGTTAGTGATGAAATTTATTCCGGCACAGTTTTTGAATCAGAAGATTTTACAAGTGTTTACGAAGTTTTGATCGAAAGAAACCTTCAAAACAGCAGTGTCTGGGGAAGAACTCACATTGTTTACAGTCTTTCAAAAGACTTAGGATTACCCGGGTTCCGAGTTGGTGCAATTTACTCCAATGATGAAATCGTTGTTTCAACCGCAACAAAAATGTCGAGTTTCGGATTGATTTCATCTCAGACTCAGTATCTTTTATCGGAAATGTTGTCCGATAAGAAGTTTACGAGCCAGTACTTGACAGAAAATCAAAAGAGACTTAAGAACAGACATGGTTTACTCGTGGAGGGACTTCAAAATGCCGGTATCGATTGTTTGAAAAGTAATGCTGGATTATTTTGCTGGGTCGATATGAGGCATCTATTGAGTTCTAAAACATTTGAAGGCGAAATGGAACTCTGGAAGAAAATTATGTATCAAGTTGGACTAAACATTTCTCCTGGAGCTTCTTGTCATTGTAGCGAACCAGGTTGGTTCAGATTATGTTTCGCAAATATGTCCGAAGACACTTTGCACCTTGCCATGGATCGTCTCAAGAGTTTCGTCGAATCGATGAATAACGATAAACGTCCAGTACGTAGTTCGCGAAGGAGGAGTCTAACCAGATGGGTAAGCAAATTGTCATCTTCTTACAAAACCGAATCTGAACGTTAGATCATCGATCATGGAAATCTCACCGGTTAATCAACATCGTCGTCGTCAACATCAACATAAAGAAATTGGTACATTATATATATAAAAAATATATGTGGGATCAATCAGTGTATGAATATGGTCAATTAGTCATATCTACCTGATTTGAATCCTTTTAGTATTTCATTTTTTTTTTTTCATTTAAAATTTTTTAATTCCTTTTTTAGCTCTATTTTTACTGTAAAAAGTGCCCTCAATCCCTGTTTATTAATTGCGGATTTGAAGTGGCAAAAGGTTTTACTTGTAAAAACTGAGTTTCTACCTCAACATTACTCCTATAGGAATTTTAATTTTACTATATATTGATGAATTAAATCAATTAATATATATATATTATATATTTCAATAAAATTGATCACTCTCATTTTACTACTAATTTGTGTGCTAATTGTTAATAACTTGCTTGCTATTTGTTTTATAGCCGTATTAGTCAATATTTAGTGGAGGACATTAAACATAAATTGTCCAAAAGGAGAAATTCCAAATCCTTGCAAGTTGCATTTGTTTTGGTTTTGACGAAGATCACACCAAGAAACAACATTCTCCAATGTCATGTGTCACATTATGATTGGTGACACTTGCAATTATTACAGATTTCTTTTTTGAAGTGTTTTTACCAATGAATTGGCCATGTGATTTTTAACAACCAAGGAATCTTATTTTAGATGTAATACTTTTGTTCTTGTTAGTCTTCTAATAGCAATGAAAACAATTTCCACTTGATTTTTGGTTGAACATGGTTCGAGTTTGATTAGAAAGCTACTTCTGGTTACCGCAGTTAAGTGATTGTTGTATTAAAACGGAGCCCGTTAAGAGCATAGTTGTGCCGAGTTGAATACTCGGCTCAAGTAGATCTCAAGTACTCTAAAACTTCTGGGAATTTAAACTTCCAAATTCATTTTTGCTTTCTTACTTCCGTAACTAAACTTTGTTTCCTCTTAGTCAAGTTTCTGGCTCCACCCAGACCACCCCTGTTATTGTAGTTCTAGTTTTGATAAGAAAGATTCAACCTTTCGCAAAGATTTCTCCATTATTGTTAGTGTTCAACAATTGAATTGGTTAAACCACATATTGTATTAAGCAACTTGTGAATTTTTTTCTCTAGTATGGATTGGGAAATCTAGGTAGTTAGTGATTTGTTTAGTGAATCTTGTTATTGAGGTAGTAACAATAATGATAGGATAGCATAATGTTGTATATTATATTTGGTCAAAAAGAGAATAATACCCCGTATAATTGAGCCGACCGACCGGAGGGCCGAAGGCCCGTAGGAAGGGAGTCCCTTTTATGACCACTTTTTTGTTAAATGAAGCCTAACAAAAAAAACCAATTTCATAAAAAGATTGAGTTTTCTCCCGTCAATTTTCTACCGCTCCCAGTCAAATGACCAAGTAACCCCTCCGTCACTCACTCGCTCTTCTTTCTTTTTCGTCCAAAATCACAGAAACTCGAACCCCTTTTTCCTTCGTCTACAAATCAAACCTAGCAGAAAATTTGAGTTCATGACCAAATCAATTCTTCAGGATTTTAACTGAATCTTTAAACCTAAACCCACTTCAATTTGTCCCCGAATCAAATCAGTTCTTCAGTATTTCAATTTAATCTTTAAACCCAACCCCGGTTACACTCTAACCTAATTTTCTATCAAAATCAAATCAGTTCTTCATGATTTCAATTGAATCCTTAAACCCAACTCTCACCTCGGTTACACTCTAACCTAACTTTACATCAGATTCTATTTGATATGAAGATTTCTTCCATTATTCTGCTACCTTGACCACATTCCAATTGAGTTCTCTTACAATTGGTAAGGAAATGTGCTACACTATTTACTTTATATTGGTTAGATACTATGAATATTCTGATGACAATTTTTGTAGGACAACAAAGTATAGTATATGTATGTTCAGTTGTGAGAACCTGATGACAACTTTTTGAAATAGTAACTCTTGCCAAATGTTAATAATCTACATGTGTTAGTAGCTATGTAAGGAGGTGCCTGACAGAACTGAGTGTATATTAGTTTCATTCAGTTAGTCCTCTGGAATGGTGGAGATGAACATAACCAATTTGGACAGATAATTTAGCTCATACATATCAATTGGCATAAACCATGATAGAAATGATAAACCTTTGGTTGCGTATTCAAGCCAATTGTCAACAGTTTAGTGTTTCTCTTGCAGTACATCCTTTGCTCCAATCAGCTGCGCATCTGATTTCTTCAGCTCATCCTCAACTGCCTCCACCTTTGATCTTGCAGCACAGGAAGTCTGGCGTTGCTCCAACAAGTAAGCCTCATAGCCATCCTTAGCAAGTTTCTGTAGTGAATTGGGGTTTTGCTTCTGCAGAACCTGGAAAAGGGTTAAGAAATCAGATTATTAAGGGTAAAAAACTGAAGCATGTCTTAACAAATATATGTCTTGACATTCTAGAGAAATGCCATGAATCCACCTGGTCCTGTTAAACTAGAGAACCAAAAGATAATGGTATTATCATATATCACTCTGTTATCCAATCCATATAATGTATTAACAAAACAAAAACTTGGATGTACTTTAACAATGATATGCGCGTGGTGTGTGTTGAACTGGCACACTGGTGAAAGGGTCAGACACAGTGAGAAATTAAAATCCAAAAATACAGATGCAGATATACACATGCCAAAAATACGGTATAAAATTTGAAGTTGTTTTGTAAACTTTCAGGGGGCATGTGCACAGATCCAGGTCGTGCAGCAATTAAAAAGGACAAGGGAAGCTTGAGATAGGTACACAATGATATTGATAATTTACAAAAAGTCGGCCCAATAAACTGTTAAACTTTTTGAAATAGTAACTTTCGTCTAATGTTTAGAATCTGAATGTGTTAGTAGCTATGATGATCATGTTGGCTGGCATGCATGGTGATCTCTGATGTTGGGTAGACATTGATTTTGGGTCAGTATTTGTTTTTGTTTGCTTCTCTGAGATTGTCATTTGTCAAAGTGTATTATCATTTTTATATAAATGTGGGATTTGATTTAAACACAGAGTACAAAATGGATGCTTCTAGCTCCATACCACGTAGAAGCCCAAGGCTCATCGAGCAGGCTAAAGGTCAAGAGTTAAGAATGTTTTTCTTCAATCATTTTTGCAGGAAAAGAAAAGCAAATTGGTTGAATCTATCTTCGAGGATCACAAATTTTCTTTTACAATCCAATTGTAGCGGTGTTCATTTTTCTTCGGTCGGCCCTCCCACCGTGGCAGCGGTGTTCTAGTATGTCTATCTACTGAATAAATCAAATCATACTCGTATTTCCAAGTCTAGTAGTGTTGCAAGCAAATCAACGTACTGCCTGTAGAGGCCGTCCCAATAAGAGTAAATTATGGTTGCGTTTAATTGCGAAATTTTGCCTCATTTCAACTTTACAACCGACTTGGTGAACCTGTTGTCCCCTTAGCAACGTTGACATGCAGCATGCAGGGGATATAAAAAGGTAAATAAAATTTTATTTTTACCAACAACAATCGTAGATTTTACCAAGAGAGATTTGGTGATTTTTGATTTTTGTTGGTAGAGGCAACTGTTAAATGTTCATCTAAAATTTTAAGGTTTGGCATACTTACAAGATTCACTAATACGGATTGGAATATGCTAAAACTAATTCATTTAGGCATAGAACTTTATAAAAGGGAGTTGGTGGTAGACGAATTTTTATAAAAAATACAAAATAGAAAATTAGAAGTTGAATTTAATTTGGATTAGGAAATAAACTTTTAAAAGTTAATTTCATATTTGTACCTACTAATCCTGCTAAATTAGTCACACTTTCTACATTATATACGTGCCAAACCACATTACAAGCCCAAGCAAAAGAGACGCTAAACATATTTAAACTTAACTATCCATTGGGGTATTAGACACGGACACTACTAAAGCACGTTATTTCATTTCTTAGTTAACAAGTTGCTTTCTAAGTTTATTTCACCACATGCGAGTTGGATCCTGCACGGGTTGAAAAGGGGAAAAACAAGCTCGATCGGCACTTCAAACGAGCAACTGGTTTACTTGGTTATTACTTTACCAAACGGAGCTAAAATAGGGACCCAGGTGAAGCATTATTTTCTGTTCTAAGGATATTGAACCGAGTCACTAGTAGAAAAAAAACTATTACGACCCAACTGGAAATAAAAATAAAAATTAGATTAAGTTAATGTTGTTTTAGGAGAATTGTGGATGAAACAAGGAAAGATAAGAGGAAGGAGAAGAACAATATTATTAGGAGAGTAGTATAAAAGCATTACATAGTTTCCCTTATATATAACCCTAGGAATCTAGTTGGACCGCACATCCATGGGCCGTAGGCCCTGCAACAAATGTCAAGTTTATGGAAAAACATTTTATTTTCAACACCGGAAGTTAAACTATGTAAATATTATTCTTATTCCTAATTGTAGCACCGATGCACAATTGCAATCCCACAAGTCTAATTAGTAGTATCTATAAGATCATATCAAAATGCATGGCATTTTTAGGTACTCATGATGTCCTAGCAAAATCTCTTTCCGAAGATCATGTTCAAAGTGTCTCTATTTTGATAAGGAGTGAACAGTTGGATTTCACTTACAAGGAAAAAATTGTCTCCCAAGAAGGGAAGACTCCTCTGGTGTTTCTTATGTTAAGTTAACTCATTCTGATCCCATCAGAACTCAGAAGTTTTGCTACTTCTTGCAGAACAGTGGTTTCAAAAATCTACAAAACACCTTGAATCTCATCCTAAAAGGTGTAAATGGTATTCGAAATTCTAAACCTCTCGGTTGAAGAATAACGGGTGTTGATACCCTCTTCAAGGCATCATATCCCAAGACTGTCGTTTTTGCTTAATCCATTAATAAACAAGCTGAAAGGAAGAATAGTGGCACAAAACACTCCAAGAAGAACTGAAAGAAACCTTCGAAAATATGGGTTCTTAAAAGTACTCATTCAACTACGAAGGATTCCAAGGAGCTACTGGCATGGGAAACTGTCCAACCGGCTAACATGAACATGATGATAGCTGGTACAACGAACTCATCAACAAGTTATCTTGTACCTTCAAGGAAAATAAGATAAACTCAGGTAAAGGTTCCAACTTCATTTCTTTTCATGATGACCATGAGTCTTTTATGATAATTTTTCTAATCCAAACGGTAATAACTGTTAGAACATTGCTCGGTTAAACCCACAAGTTTTGCTATCTCAAGCTTATGGTCAATGTTAGGTGATCAAAACTATATCTTGATTTCTAGTCTACTAAGTCAAGTTTCGGATAGGTTAGAACTGTAGTTGAGTATCAGATATCACCCTTGAAGATTGAAGATCGACGAATACATTTGGCGAACTTCTGTATCAAGTATGTGAAGACTGAACTATTATATTTTACTCACTATTCCATCATTCAATCTATTGAGACTATGTCGTATGACTTATAGTAGATTAACAAAGAAGATGTTTCGAGTCAAGCTTGTCTTATGAAAAATCTCAAAATATGATTTAGCGATTAGATGTTTAAAGGTCCTTAACAATATTAGTTTAATGAATTAATTTTTGGATAAATTGAAAATTGCCCATGCAAGTGATTATATCACTTGGGAATGTTTCAAACATCATAAGAGAGAAATATGAACTTACTGGAATTCTACTTAGGGTAGGTTGGCGAACTCAGTTTGCAAACCATAGATATCTGAGATACAAAAATACAGGAGGGTTGGCGAACCAGTTCGATAACCACAAGTTCAGTTAGGCACAGTTCACGAAACCGGTTGGCGAACCGTGATGAACTGATTTTATAAGTTAGATTAATTGGCTAGCAGTTGGCAAACCCGGTTCACGAACCGAGGTCAATTGAGCTCGGTATTCTAGTAGGGTTGGTGAACCCGGTTCACGAACCGTAGCACCCTGACTCGTGAACAAGCCTTATGGTTGGCAAACCGTTGTACCAACTGTCCCAATAATGTTTAACAGATGCTCAAAGACTTATTATTTTAATATGTTTAGCATTGCTAGAACTCTCTTAAACACTTCTAAGACTTCGTTGATCACTTAAACACTTATGTGCGTGAACTATGATTAATTTCTTAGGTGTTTAAATGAACATCAAATAGCTTTTAGTTCTTTGGCTACGTTGCCAAACTGAACAACAATTATACACGTTTCAGTAGCCGGACCTATGTGTATAGTCTTCAATTGTAGTTTAAATACCTAATTAGTTTGCTTGATTCTCAAGTTATCGTAGCTCGAATTCTAAGCTAACCCTGGTCTTTGAAAACTATAAATAGAGCATTTCTGTCAACTGGGAAAATAAATCCCTGACACTTTGTGTCCTAGTTGATTCTAGAGTCGCCTCTATTGACCTTTTAAGTATACGACTATAAAGACTTCACTTGGGGATTCGTGAAGCCAGGTCCGACTATCTTTACCTTGATAATTCGTGAATCCTGATCTTACTTTTTGTTATCGGGGTTTTCGCAATCTCTTCCAGGCATGATAGATAGTAATCACAAAGTTCTCTTCGTCTCAGACTTTGTGATTCCTCAAGATAAATATCTAAAGACCGATCTTAGTTGATCTTTCGACGATTTTTCTTGAGAGGTGGTTAAGAATCTAGGAAGCTCTTCGGGAGTCATAAGTTTCGGATTTGTGAGTTTTGCTATCTTGTCTATTGCAAACAGATTTCCACACCTTGATCTTTGATCTAAAAGGAAATCAAATAGGCTTATCTGTTAGAGGTAGTTTGGTATCAAAAGTCTTCACTTCGGCTGAAGAAACTCTTAGGATGTAAAGGACGTTAGCTAAGGGAATCAAGTGCGTAGAATCTTGCGAGGTTCAAGAGACGTAAGGAGCGAGATTGTAATTGAATCGCTTGTAGGGTGGATTCGGTCTCAACTACATTCCAGTCTGAAGTCTGATAGTAGGCTAGTGTCTGTAGCGGCTTAATACAGTGTGGTGTTCAATCTGGACGAGGTATCGGGGTTTTTCTGCTATTGCGGTTTCCTCATTAAAAAATTTTCTGGTGTCTTGTGTTTTTCCTTTTCCACATTATATTGTTTATCTTGATAATTGGATTCACACAAGTTTGTACGTATTCAATCTAAGTAGCTAGATACGTCCGCTTAATTGTAATCGATTACGAGACTTATTTCTTTTGAAATTCGTATCTTGAAAGATAGATAACAAGTTTAATCACTTGGCAGAATTCCGATTGAATTATTTGGATACGAATAGATTGATCTTGGATATTGATTTTTGAGATCGTCCAAGTACTCTGCTTGACAATCAGGTTCACGGACCTTGTGTCTATATACACATTGATTGAGTCTAGGTTAAGATATTAACTCTATGTACATATTGTCAAGGACCATTAAGTTAGTCTACTTGCAATTGTATTAAGTTTTGTCTATACAGGTTACCAAACGAAAAAGTTGGGTGTATTTGGTATCCCTTGCATTTTCAATAACTCAAAAGGAAGAGTCATGCATATATCTAATGTTGTATTGTATCTCGTGGTGAGTGTGAAAATACTCTCCCTTATGCTTTCTAAGAAGTATATATTTGGATCTTCATCATATCCAAAAATCATGTAAGATTAGGATCTCTAATTAATAGTTCTTCTATTTGATTCAAACAGTTCTACTATATGTCCCCTTACACTTTATTTCCCTGAACTTTATTGCATGCAATTTTCTCAAATACTATATCAAATTGTTGTGTCCCACCAGCTTTAAAGAAATATAAAAATTGGCATCTCCCTCTGTTGAGCCCCTGCTGCAGAGATGTATCCATCCTCAAACAGTTACATGAGTAATTGAGTAGAATGGGTCAATTATTGCACAAATGTTTATCATTGTTGTCTTTTATGCACCTTCATCATAAGTCATTGACTTTATGTAACCACATCATTCGTAAAATCCAAACTGTAATAACTTGATGTTGGTATCAACAAATCTTGTGCTCTTTGTGTTATATCCTCCCTGCCTATCTGACTCTTAAGCAAGAGATGAAAATAGGGTCCACGGGAATATCTACATTACAAGCTAATATGTAAGATATGCTCTTAAATTTCTTTAATCATCAAAGTTGATACTTAAACTTGAGCAAAATTGAGGATTTACCATTAGACTATAGAAAAGTGACTTTTACATTGGCCACCTGATGTGGTTAGTCCTTTTAAAAATACTGGGTTGGATCTTATTAAGATCCCATTGTTGTTAAACACTGTGATGCAAGCTAGACTTAATTGTATAGTTTGGCCACCTGATGTGGTTTGTTATTTGTGGAATTCTGTAATGTTTGAAATGTTTGAGGGGGTAGATTTGTTGGTCAAAAATTGGGGGAGACACCATAGATTTGATGATTGTAATATGAACTTGAAAAATGCTGTAAGGTTTTCCGACTACCACCAAAATCGGGTTTATGAATGAATGTATGTATGGAGGTTTTTCCTCTTTTTATGAAAAAAAAGTGACTTTTACATTTTATTATTGAGCTCTTATGTTCAACAATACCCTTTTGGGAATACAAATGTCTAGTGAGATTTCTACAAAGCTATTTATATTTTTGCCAAAACTTTTTTTTTTTTTTTTTTGATACTAAGAAGAAATTTATTAGATGCTAGAATCAATTACATTATTCATATCAGCATATAATGCTTCTACTATGAAGTTTGGTGGATATTGAGACCAACTTCTACTAATCTGAAATCGCGAGAATGTTTGGCCAGCTTACCAGCGGGTTTATTCGACTTCCTATTAATAAATTTGCAAGTCCATAATGGATGCTTGCTAAATAAGTTAATAATGTCTAAGATCAGTGGTTGTAGTTCCCATCTGACTTTCTGGTATTCCCCATTAGTTGCTGCTGCTACGTTCTGAGCATCCATCTCAAAACACGCTTGCTGCAAATTGAGTTCTTCCGCCCATACTGTAGCCTGCAACATTCCTTCTACTTCAAGCGTGTTCTGCGTTTAAGTGTCCATGCTCATGGATGCATCTTCCTTGTTCAAACACACCTGCAGAATTACGAAGTATTAGTCCTATGCATGTATGATTAACAGAAGAAATAGGTTTAAAAGAAGCATCACAACATATAGAATAAGTAGATATAGCAGGTGGTATCCATTTATTCTGTGTTGTATCCACAGAACTAATCCTGTGAACAATACTATGCGTTTTCTTCATGGATGATCCTGTCATATTATTTGTATGTTGAATGTTGTGAACAGCTTCTACAGGATTTGGTTTCTTTTCATCAAAAACGCATCTGCAACGTTCCTTCCAAATTTCCCAAGCAGCATTTGCCATCTTGACAATCCAGTCTGCATCTAACTTAGTGAAATCATTGGAAAACCAACTAATTATCCATGTAGCAACATCTGTATCAGCGTTCTCCATGCTTCTCCTGGCCCCAGGAATAGATGTCCATACTGCACGAGCAAATGGACAATCCCAAATGATGTGTTTAGTTGTTTCTTCTGCCTGATGACACATACTACAATAATCACTTCCAGAGTGCATGACCCTTTTCATGCGTTCACTTGAAGGAATAATATCATTCACACACTTCCATAAGAAAGTCTTGATTCTTGGCAGGGTTTCTAGACTCCATAACTTCTTCCATATGCTTGCCATATCAGGGTCATAAAGTGCTGCTGCATTGGTTTTAATATCTACCAACTTTCTGTAAGCGGATTTCACCGTGAACTTCCCATTTTTTGTGAGAGTCCATATCAGTCTATCTGTGTTGTTTGCAGGTATTCTCATACTTAGAATTCTATGAGCATCTTCAGGAGAAAACAACTGATGGATAATATCAACCTTCCAAGCCTTAGTGTTTTCGTAGATGAGATCATAAACAGTACTGTATCTGACAGCAACCTCAAATTCAGCTATAGATATTGGTGGTTCATGACTCCCTGCGATCCAGTTGTCCTTCCAGGTAATGATTCTTCTCTCATCTCCCAAAAGCCAGAAACTAAATTTTTGGACAAAACTTACTTCGCCTTGTATACTCTGCCACGCCCATGTGGGATTCTTCCTTTTTGTGGAGTGCAACACTGAGGTATCAGGGAAATTCTTTTCCTTCAGCGCTTTGGCCCACAACTGATGAGAGTTATGGCATAGTCTCCAAACGGCCAATAGAGCCTTGTTGAAACACTCTAAGTCTCTAAAACCCATACCACCAATTTCTTTGTAGCTGTTAACTTGGTCCCACGATGTTAAGTATACTCCCTTCCCATTCTGCTTTTTCCACCAGAATTTCCTCTGCACTCTGTCCATTTCTTTAATGGTTGCTTTTGGTATTTTAAAAACCCCCATTTGATGTGAAGGCATTGCATTTAAGATGTGTGTCACCATCACTGACCTTCCAGATTGAGTAAGAAACTTACCATTCCATCTCAGCAGCCTCGATTTCATCACTTCAACAAGAGAGGAGAAAGACTGAGTTCTTTTCCCGTTAAGAAATAATGGGATTCCCAAATATTTCTCATCTAGCGACATTTTCTTCATTCTAAGTCTCCTAAGAAGAATTCTGCAGTGTCTGGAATGAAGATGTTTCGAGAAGAAAACAACTGACTTCTGTAGATTTATTTGTTGTCCTGACATTGCGCTAAACTCAGTTAAGATTTACAGCAGATTGTTGACATTGTGAAGATCAGCCTTCACAAAAAGTAAGCAGTCATCAGCGAATAGTAGATGTGATATTGGTGGTGCATTCTTACATATTTTAATGCCTTAAATTCGCTTCTCATCTTCTGCCTTTTCCAGAGCTCATGTAAACACTTCCATTGTTAATAAGAAGAGATAAGGTGACATTGGATCACATTGCCGTATGCCTCTAGTTGGTTTGAAGGCTGCACAAGGTGATCCATTTAACATTATCTGGATCTCTGAGGTAATGATGCATTCTTGGATTAAATCACAAAAATGTTCTGCAAAGCCAAAAATTCTCATAACTCTGCGTAGAAAAACCCATTCTACTCGATCGAATGCCTTCGACATGTCCAATTTCAAAGCCATATAGCCCTTTTTAGTTTTTTTCCTCTTCATGCAGTGAATTAATTCATGTGCTAGTGTAATATTATCTCCTATCGGCCTGCCTGGAATGTACGCAGCTTGCATGGGTGAGATCAGCTTCTTCATCATTGGTTTTAACCTCAGAGCTATTATTTTTGTGATAATCTTATATGTTGTATTGCATAAAGCTATGGGCCTGTAATCACCAGGTGATTGTGGCAATTGCGTCTTTGGTATCAGGCATAACTTGGTTTTGTTCATCTTTCGAACCAGTCTGCCACTCACAAAAAAACTCTGTATCATTTGGATGACCTCATCTTTTGTAGTATCCCATTGCGTCTGAAAAAATCCTGGTGGGAAGTCGTCTGGACCAGGTGCTTTCCATGGATGCATGCTTTGCAAGGCTTTAAAAATTTCTACTTCATCTGGAATTCTAGTCAGGGTGGCATTTTCAGCTTCTGAGATGCAATTTGGTAGAAGGTTGAAGATATTTTCGTTATTCTCAGGATCACTAGTGCTCATAATGTTGGTGAAGTGTGATGTGAAAAGTTCTTCAAGGTTGTCTCTGCCAGAACACCATGTGCCATTTGGTTTAAGAACTGATTCAATGTGGTTTCTTGCTTTCCTCCTATTCGTCTGCTGATGGTAGTACTTAGTGTTTTGATCAACTTCATGGAACATTGTGTCTCTTGATTGTTGCCTATAGAATTCCTCTTCACGTGCATGCCATTCATTTATGTCATGTTCAATTTGCTTGACTTGTTGTGTAATGTCACTTTCCATGCTTGTTTGCTGCAAATCAGTTAGTTTATCTTGCAAACATTTAATATTATCATAAATATTACCAAAAGTTTCTCTATTCCATTTTGATAGATCTCTTCTAGTAGTATCCAGTTTCTTATCAAGTCTAAAAGCAGCAGAGCCATGAACAGATTTAGACCAAGAGCATTTTATTTGATCTTTACAAGAGGTTTCTCTAAGCCAACATTCAAAATTTTTCCAATTTTTGGACTTAACAGCTTCATTAGGATAAAAGTCTAGGAATATTGGACAGTGGCTAGGAATGACAGGTGTTTAAGAATAACATCAGGGAAGGATAAAAACCAGTCTGGATTGATAAGGGCTCTATCTAGTCTAGATTTGAGTCTACCAGTGCCATTCTTGCTACTAGTCCAAGTATAGGGACTACCATGATATCCTAAGTCAGATAAACCAATTCCTTGAATGAGTTGAGCAATTTTTGAGGTTTTTGATGAAGAACCAGGGCTATTAGCCCTCTCATCAGCATGCATTGTGATATTAAGGTCTCCTACAAGGGTCCAAGGAGCATATATATTGAAATTATCACAGACATTTTTAATAAAATTCCATTGATCTTTTCTTTCATGTGGGTATGGAGAGCCATATACACAGGAGAGAAGCCACTGTGGTTTAGCAGGATCACTTTTGACAAGATAGTGAAACATATTTTTATCCTTATAGATTATATCTAATTGAAAGCCATCCTTCCACAAGAGGCAAATACCTCTAGCTCTACCTATAGAGGGTACATAAAAAGAATTTGGGAACCCTAATGGCCTGACATGTCGAAGGATTTTGTCAGAATCAATTTTGGTTTCTTGTAAAAAAACTATATCTGGATGGATTCTTTTATTAATGTCAGATAGGTAATTTTTTGTATCTTTGGCGGTGTAGCCATTGCAATTCCATGAGATAATTCGCATTGTGCATGAGAGATAGAGACTAGCAATAAATGCAGGTAATGAAGCGGAAAAATAGAAATTTAAAGTAACAAAACCGTAAGAAATAACTTGTTGGAAAAGTTTTGAAGTTACCTGCATGGTCTGATCCTGACTATGATCTGTGGTTTCAGCTGTTGTAGTTCTTGGTTCACTAGCTTCCATCATTGAATTGTTGTGATTTTCCAGAGTAGCGGAATAAGTAGCATCACCAGTAATTGGGGTTTGAACATGAATATTATGAGGGTTCATAATGGGTTCATTGTCAAGCTCGGAGTTTCTCATTCTTTTGTTTTGCCTTGATTCTTCTTCAACTCTCATTTCTGCCATAACCAGAGCTGCTTCATCTTTATCCATACTTTCTCCATCATTTCCTTCATAGACATCAGCTTCATTTCTCAAGTACTCCTGGTAGTATTCATCATTCAAAGCATCCAAATACAGAAGGTGTGAAGTGTACATGCACTTGCTGTCATCATGATCAATAACAAAGCACTTTGGGCAAATCTTTTTTGGTTACAATTCCCAGTGATAACGGATCCAAACTTTTCCACCGGTGTCTGTGTTCCACCATCCTCCCTTGTACATCGGATCTTTGAGACTCATTTCGACTGTGTCTTTGACTGTATTACCATATCGTGGCCTGCAGTTCGGATGAGTTGTAGATATTTTCTTTCCCATAAAGCTTATAGCCTCATCTACCACCAGGCTGTTCAGATGTTCAAGCTTTAAATACTTAAATTGTATCGTAAAGACTTGGTGTGTGAACTTGTATTCAGATATTGGAACTCCATTGGTATATTTCTGAACAGCAAAAAGAGCTTCTCCCACTATCCATGGTCCATTTCTTATCACTTCATCTCGTTCTTATTCTGAATTCAACCGAACCAACATGAGATTGTTTCCCATAACTCTGATCTGTTTGTTCCTATAGTTTCTCCACAAAGAGTTGATATCTTCTCTGATGGTCCTCATATCGATTTTGTCTTTCCACATTAACTTTCCCAATACTCCAAAAAGCCATTCTTCTGCAGCACTGTTAACTATTTGTGATGAGCCGACAGTTCTTCTAGTGGCTAGGAGCTCAATATTGGCCCTTCTAAGTTGCCTTGATAACTGGTTGATATGGTTGTTGTTGGATGAAGACATGGTAAAGGGTTCTTTGAGATTACTGATCAAAGGGAGACTGAGTTTATGGTTTTGGAACCATGTAACATGTTTTATACTGACTTCCTTTGAATAGTTATAGACTTTCCTATAATGATAAGTATCGATCCTACAATGCAGGGGGAAATTTTTACGCAGTAAATGCTTAGTGATTTTCCTTAACAGAATATAGTTTCTCTGAGGGAAAGTATAGCTATGAAAAAGGTGGTAACTTATTCTCCGGCAACAAATACAGATCTGTTTAAGAGGTAATTTTTGAATTTTGAAAAAAGAGGGGTAATGGTTTTTAACTGTGTTTTGATCTGAGATGATAGGGAAGACGGATTTCCTGATACTACTATTTGGGTTGTGATCTAAGGTAAAACTTAGATTAATACTATTGTGAAGGACCATCACAGAAACGATGGTTAGCACCACTGCTTGAAGCTTTAATGTACTGGACACCACTGTCATTGAACCAAGAACTTTCCACATACTGAATATAAATAACCACTCGATCCCACATAAAGTCAGGACCTGCAAAAATTAGAACTCCATTAGATCGACTTGATATTAAGAAAGAGAGAAACGATAAAGAGATTTAAAAGAATTACTAAGTGAAAGCTAGCACAGATAAGATTTTTTTAAAATTTTGAAAAAAACATTATGATGGTACCACAACCATTAATGGGTTAATAAGAGCAAGTATGCATAGAATTAGAATAGCAGGGAGAAGATTTGTAGTGGGAAATCAAAAAGAATCAAGATCATTAGTCATAATCAGGCGAAATCAAAAATCATAAAAACTCAGAAAATCGCGTGAGAGAGAAACTCCGCAAAATTTTGGACCAAATTATTCACCTATAATGCCTGCATTGTTGAACATTTTCATAGCTATGAGACCTACGCGCTAGTCATAAGAAAACGGTTCGCGGACTGTTTTGCTTAAAGGGTAACTTTTCAGTTTCCTACTTTGACTTATCTTCCAGAAAGCGGTTACGGAACCAACCTTACTTTTGGAAATACCTTCTTGAGTTCACCTTATATATACCACATACTTGAATTGAATTCTCTCATTCAAGTCATTCTTTCAATTAAGCATGTCTCCCATGTCTCATGTAAACATGGAAGAAGCTCTCAACAATGATTGCAGTGATAATTTTTCAAAAGCGAAGAGGAAAAGAACTCTGATGAAAGATGAAGTTGAAAATCCTAATACGACTGAGGATCATCTCGATGTGAACTATTACTTTGCTTATGATCATCAAGATTTAGAGCAAGAAGAGATGATTTCTTTTAATGTTGTTTAAATTTTCCTAAAGCAAATTTAGGAAGCTAAGATTCAACTTGTTGAAGCCTTGAAGGGTCAAGACATGTTAAGAACTGAATTGAAAAAGGTTTCCTCTAACCTTGTTCTCATGAAATTGCATGTAATGATATCCTCAATGAAGAGATTTCCCTACAAAGTTCGTGGATTTTATTGAAGACAAACTCAAAGGTCTCTAAACCAATGATGTTTCCAGCGGTAACTAATTAGATTTCATATTATATTAGTTAACTATGTGTGGGAATTTTATTCTTATTGTTACAAGGAGGAACACTAGCTTCTGGCGTAGCCTATTTATATGTTTTACAAATATTATCATCTTGCAATATTATTAGCTATTCCAAATATTATCATCTTGCAATGATTAAAGTATATTCAGTTAAAATTTATTTTGGAGATGATTGTAATACCTAATATTTATCGATTATTATGTGTATTGTTTATTTTGTGAGATTTTTCTTTACTATCATATTTCTGGTGATTAGAACGGATATCTCATAGGTTAAGCTCTTTGCGTTCATCACTAAGATAGGAGTAAATTATTTTGAAAATTGCAATATTGATCTTCCCACAATTACACTTTGTGAATATATTGGAGGGACTCCATAAGATGTTCTTAGTTGTTGCCTTTCCTCCCCGAAACCGTAACTGGAAGGGAATAAGATTGAGAAATTTAATCTCTACGTTCGTATATGTCTAGAGAGTATATAATTCTTATGTTGAGTCATATCGCTAAAATTATGCTCTTTGTTCGTAACTGGCCTCGAGAGTAGTTTTTGTCATTGATTATTTTTCTCACAAAAGTAATGTATCTTAATGCCTCTAACATTAGGATCGTTGGTTTTAACTTCTTTGTTCGTAACTGGCGATAAGAGAGAAAAATATTTGGGATACAAATTTACTTGTGGATTTGTTAATGTCCAAGAAAATCCAATTAATGTAGTTAGAAAACGTCGCTCATGTTTTTCTCTTTGGAATGACATCAACTGGCGGAGAGTAAAATTCTTGCTTAATTGATATAACTTAGTGAGAGTGTGCGGCTGTGGAATTATAGGGGATGACTATACATTTATCTCTCCTTGATAAAGACACTAAGTTTACTCGATGAAATCGTCTATATAAAAAAAATTCATAGGTTATCTCTAGTCTCAATAACTCTTTTGTATAGTTCATTACGATCCCTTGTTTTTTTCCTTTGTCAATTTTGTTCACAAAAGGGGGAGAACTATTTAGTAGTATTCCACTATAACATATGGCTTCTCAAAGCATTACGGAAGGGGAAGTTGCATATAATCTATAGGTTTTACCTATTATGCAAAACATGTAAGTAAATACTAAGGGGGAGAACATATCACCGTAGTATTGTTTCAAAGTTTTGGTACAATTGGACTTTGAGGAAGGTAACAATACTATGCACCGATATAACAACCATTGAGTAGATTGACTTCATCATTCTATAAAATCTCTAAACGAGTATTCTCATAAGTTGTTACGCTATGGATCTTCAACAAAAAAGGTGTTGAAACGATCATATGCAAAACCATAGAAGAACTTGACAAACGAATAACTCAAGACGATGTTAAGATTCAAAGAAATCAAGCATGATGGATTTTGAAATGAAAGGTTAAATAATTTTTAATCCATATATATTGATAGTTTTGTCACTAAAATTGACACACATGGAGATTGTTAGAGCACTGCTCGGTCGAACTCGCAAGTTTTTCAATCTCAAGCTTGTTGTTAATGTTAGATGCAAAAACTATATCTTGATTTCTAGTCTACTAAAGTCAAGTCTCGGATTAGGATTATAGCATGGTAAGTTGAGTATCAGACATCACTAAATAACCCTTGAAGATAGAAGACTGAATATCAAACAAAGACATTTGGAAAACTTCATCGACAAAGAAGTATCTAAAGACTGAACCATCCTATTTATTCATGGCAGTTACTGAAAAAGTGGAGGTCTAACAACCTCACCCAATATTTCGTTTAGTAATCTATATGGACTAACTCCAATATAATTCCAAGAGCACCAACTAATAAAGCGAGCTCAATCAAGAATTATATCTAAGAGTTATATCTTTGTTTCACAATGTAATCAACAAATCAAACAGATAGAAATCCATGAGCCTGATTATTATGTGAAACAACTTGAACGGTACCAAAGACCAATGTTCAAGTGTCAATCAATTTATATCAACAACCAAAGGTTGGATTATCTAATTGATTGAACTATGCACAACCTGTGATATTTCAATTATATAGAAAATATAATGCGGAAAAAAAATAACACAGACACCAGAAATTTTGTTAACGAGGAAACCGCAAATGCAGAAAACCCCGGGACCTAGTCCAGATTTGAACACCACACTGTATTAAGCCACTACATACACTAGCCTACTCTAAGTTAACTTCGGACTGAAATGTAGTTGAGCCCTAACCAATCTCACACTGATCAAGGTACAGTCGCGTTCCTTACGCCTATGAATCCCAATGGGACTTTACACACTTGATTCCCTTAGATGATCTCACCCACAACTAAGAGTTGCTACGACCCAAAGTCGAAGACTTGATAAACCAATCTGTCTCACATAGAAAAGTCTATTGAATAGATAAATCTGTCTCCCACAGAAATACCTAAGGGTTTTGTTCCGTCTTTTGATAAATCAAGGTGAACAGGAACCAATTGATACACCGGACTTATATTCCCAAAGAACAGCCTAGTAATATCAATCACCTCACAATAATCTTAATCGTATGGTAGCGAAACAAGATATTGTGGAATCACAAACGATGAGACGAAGATGTTTGTGACTACTTTTTATCTTGCCTATCGGAGATTAAATCTCTAGTTAATCTTAAGGAAGATAGTACTCATTCATGATAGAAAATAACAAGATCAGATCACGCAACTACAGAAAATAGTTGGGTCTGGCTTCACAATCCCAATGAAGTCTTTCAGTCGTTAACCTACATGGTTTTGGAAAAACCTAAGGTTAAAGAAGAACCGACTCTAGTCGCAACTAGTATCACACAGTGTTTGCAATCAATATTACCTTGGCAACAAAACATTCAATATTCACCGTTAGATGAAAACCTGATTAGACTCAAGCTAATATCTTTCAACCGTTAGATCGAACTTAGCTTGTTACACACAAATAAAAAGTGACTTCATTTAGATATGGGTAACCGTACCTAAACGTGTACACCTTGTTGACTCAACAATAGTTAACCAAAGTTAGCCATATGAACACTTTCATATCAACCTTATTCATCTTAACCATAACTAGTTCAAATGACTCAAATGAAACTAGTTCTAGAGTTGTTCAATTGTTTATATTCTCATAGAAGTATACAAGACACAATTGAAGCAAAATCGATTTTGATTCACTCGAATCAATTCATGAACATTATAACCACGGTTTGCAAAAGATTGCATTCCTTATTATATAAAAATGTATTAGTTCATGAACAAACCGATTTTAGAACATAACCTACTCAAGTATGCAAACATGTACGCATACTTAAGTGGCCGGACTAAGTTTGGGTTCGCCAGTACGCGAACGGGTACGTATACCACCAAACTCAGTTGCACTCCGAAACTTGGACTTACGCCAGTACGTGAACGAGTGTGCATACTTAGTTCCCGGACTTTCATTAACCAACCAGTCCGTGTATGCATACCATGGTTCCCGAACTTGGAATAACATACAACAGTTAGCATATAAGTACGCATACTGTGTTATATCCAATCATGTTTAATTTGTTCTAAACTCTCATCTCAATCATTGAAACATTATTTGAAGACGGGAATATCTTCCTCGCACAAACTATTAGCTTCGAAGCTATTTTGAAGTGATCGAATGATCAATACGAAACATTCCGAGTCTACATCAAATGACTGTCTTACACAAATCTTGTAAGATGTTACTAGGCGATTTTCACATAATCATCTTTTGACTTTCGTCAAGAATATAAGATAAACTTGGTTAAAGCGAAAGCTTACCAACACATATTTCGAGAAATATGTAAGCGAGTTAAACTCAGCTCGAAATATCAAATGTGTATAATCGAAGTCTATATAGTTATACGACTTTTGTCTCAAATAGGAGATAAAGTCGATAGACTTTTGAGTGATGGATGAGTTCAAGTCTCCACATACCTTTTGTTGGTGAAGTTCCACAAGCTCAGTAGTTCTTCGTCTTCAATCGATGAACGCCGTGAAGTCTAAGCTCAACTACACTTTATATCCTAATCCGATACTTAGCTATAAGTAGACTAGAAATCAAGACTTATAGTTTTCGCAATTAAACTTGACAAACAAGCTTGAGATAGCAACGCTTGCGAGATCATCCAAATGCTTGATCTCCTTGGTTCTTCAACATTACTAGAAATCTTCGTCACTTCCAAGTACTCTAGTGATTTTGAACGTGTTCAACTCAGCATCAGTGTTGTTGAAGATCCGTAGCCATAACAATGAGAAAACAGTAGCTCTCAATCATTGTTATACAGTGTCATAATATTATTACACAACATCAAAGTCCAATTGTATCACAACTTTGACAACAATACGATTGTGATATGTATCACTCCCCCTTAGTCAATAATCCATCTCACAATGAAAACCACTCCCCCTTACATAATGATCCGTAAACCATATGTATTTGTAGTGTGAACTACACATTATTTCTCCCCTTTTTTGTCAATATAAACTGGCAAAGGTACGAAAACTAGTGGGATCATAATGAAATTCTCATAGAGACACTTCATGAATAAAAGAGAACATATCAACTTTGTTTCGATGATTGCACATAGTCGAAACGTAGTGTATTCATTAAGGAGTTTATAAAGCTACAAGAAAACTCCTGCAATTTTCCACAACCACACTCCCCACAAAGATTTGGCAATTAAGCACAAGTTCAATTATGAACTCTCCCCCATAAAATGTCATTCCCGAAAGAACAACAAGAGCGACCTTACTTTTACAAGAAAAGAAGGATTTGTTTAGTCCAATTCGATTCCGGATAAGAGAAACTAAGTTAATTCTGATCTTAGTTAGACTTATCAAATTGAAGGATTCAGTTATTCAAGTCTAATCGAATGCCTTGACAAGAAAAACTAGTTAACTAACCTAGTATTTTATCTTGTCTAAAGAGAAAGATCTAAGTTATTGTTTGAATAATTAGAACCCGAGGAGAAAAATAAAGTTAATTCTGATCTTTATTTTGGTCTTATCGAAATAAGCGATTGTATGTTTACAATCGGTTTAACAAGGGAATTAAGTTTCTTAATCGAATTGTTAAACTATTAGGGAAAGTTGTTTCGGACAATTATTTCCTTCATAACATGTTGAAACCAAATTACTTTGTAGTTTCGATTTTTAATATTGGTTCTCTAAAGTGGTATGTGAAACCTTCGTGCATAACTCTCATAGGTTGTTTACAAGTATTTTAGATTTGTAAGATCCTTTCGGTTTGTCATTTTTGTGATAAAAAGGGGGAGAAATATATGGAGTAAACAAGTGATTTGCAATCACTAAGGAAAGGACAATTGTGTTTAAACGTTGATTTCTAAAGAAAGAGTAAAGCATTGACTAAGGGGGAGAAACATATCATATTGTTGTGTAGTAATTATGTACTACAAAAGGGGAATAACAAAGATGTTCGGATTGAATATCTACCTAGCTTACCTTTAGGGGGAATATTAGCTTTGTTATTCAAATTCCAACATAGGCATTTATTGATTGAATATATGCAGGTTATTGTGCTGTTGAAACTTGGAATCAAGCGTATGTTTCGTGGGATCAAGAAGCTCTACGAGTATCGTTGGTGGGAAACTAGATAATTGCATTGTTATTAGTTTTCAATTGATTTGATTGACTAATGGTTGTTGAACTTTGATTGCACCTAGTTTGTTTATTCTTAAGAATCTTCTCTTTCGATATAAGATTCACTCAAACTAGATCGAAGTGTCGACGAGATCTTTAGACTGTTCGTAGTTCTAAAGACATCTTGTGATAATCCATTGTTAACAGACTCCGTTCTGTGTGTGATTGATCACAAGAGATTCAAGTAGTATTGTGCAGGTTATTATTGAAGATCATAGAAGATTTGAAGACGAAGAAGATTTCATATTTGGTTTCTCATATCTTTGTGTAGCACAAACCTTGATCGGCTGGGATCCAACTAGAATCGGATTTATTCGATTGATTAGTTGTGTGAGATCGGTAACACATAATAGTTCTCTTGAGATCTATTTTAGATTGTTACGAATCCGAATCTTATTACTTTGGTGATAGAGATTGGATTGATCTAACCAGGCAAAGGAGTTTATTGGATTAAACAGAAGAGCCTTTGCATATGACTTGAGATATCTTTATCTGGAAAGAATCAATAGAGTTGTTACCAAACAGATTTGTTGTTCCTTTACTGTTTGGAATACGATCCAAAGGAATTGTTCCAGTGTGTGCACTTATTGAATGTCAGAAGTGCAGGGATACTGAAGAAACTGAGTGAACTAGGGTTAGTTGCTTGGTCTCAAATATACGAAGTTGGTTTAGATTTTGTATAGCGGCTTAATTCTGAGAGTATTCAATTCTGGACTAGGTCCCAGGGTTTTTCTGCATTTGCGGTTTTCTCATTAACAAAATCTTTATGTGTCATTTACTTTATCTTTCCGCATGATAATTGTTTTATTATCATTAATGTAAATTACACAAACGTTAACTCCGTGTTACTTGATAGTGATCCTATAGAGTTTGGTTAATTCCGAACCTATTATCAAGTAATCGCACTTTGGTAGTTGTATTGTCTCGATCTCATATCCATATACAATCACACAAAGTGTGAATATCGATTTTTTGTATTGTCTCGACTTTGTCCATAGACAATCACTTTCGGTAAGAGGACTTATAGGTGGATAAATAAAAGATTGTGGTGTATTTGGGTACCCCCGTATTTTCATTAACCACAAGAGAACCCATGATTAATTTAATCGGAAATGCTCAACATAAGAGAACTTACGGAGCCGCACAGTACTTACACATAAAAGTGGATCAGGGAAAGATCAATACTGCGGAATATTCAAAGATTCATTCTATTTTCATCAATATTTGCATAATGATATCATAGACTTCATCTTTGTTATCAAAAGTTCATTCTATCTTCCATCAATATTTGCATAATGACATATAATAGACTTAACATTTGACATATACGGGACAATCATAGTTCACGGATGCAAACACACATACCCCATACATTATTTGCAATATATAAAACCAATAAAGATCATTACTGCAAAATCATCTTCCAAATCAATTTTAGAATTTAAATAAATAAATCTAAAAATATTGCAAGATGAAAATCGTTGGCAATAGCTATGTGTACTCACAATAATTGTTATTCCAAACCCTAGGATCCTTCTTAAAACACAAGAATAAATTCTCATAAGAAGTTTCCTAGACAAAAAATCAACAAGCTAAACAAAAAAACTCCTAAACCAGCAAAACGATCATGAACTGAAATCAAAGAACTTTTCTGGAACCCTCGCGACTCTTGAGTCCTTTGAGCTTATGATTGACAACATCCACTGCTTCTTCAGAGAAGATATCCTCATTTAGAATATCTTTAACATGTGTTTCATGAGAACAAGGTCAGAGTTAACCTTTTTCAACTTAGTTCTTAACACATCGAGACCCTTCATAGTATCAACGAGCTGCAGTTTTGCTTCCTTAAAGTATTTAAGAAAATCATGAACCACTTCGGTCGAAACCATCTCCTCATTCTCAACATCTTGATGAGAATAGGCATAGTAGCATGAGGCCTCGGGATTTTGACCATCAACATCTACTAAGGTTCTTTTCTTCCTCCCTTTTGACTCGAAACCAATACCTTTATCAAGAAAACCTCTTGCAGAATCATAGGTGCGAGAAGGAGAAGACATTCTTGACAGAAAAGAAAGTATCCTAGAGTACGCGAACGTGACTTAATAGGTTTGGTATTTAAATGGTTTCTTAGGGATGGTAACTTTTAGGGTTTCCATAGTTGGTTCCAGACATGTAATATGGGTACCCGTACGAACACAACCTTTACCCATAAGCGGAAAACAAAAGGATAACAGAAAAATGCAAACCAGTTAATGCAATATTCTGCTAAGTGAAAATTTTCACAACTCTTAGCTCAAAAAATTTTATATTCTCCCCCGAGAAGAATTTATAGCATAAGAGTATCCTCAAGTTTAAGAATCCTAAGAAATTTAAACAACAACATGAACAACGCCAAAAACAAATACTTGTGCAAAAATGTCTGCAAATGATAATCCAGCTAAGGACAATAAGAAAATAGCTTGACAATCAGTGAACATTTTGCCAACAAGTATACCTGATCATATCTCACTCAACCAGGATTCTTTGTGAGTGAGACATCAACCTTGTGATTAATTAGCACAAGTATGAGCTTCACGCTCATCAAATGAATGTTGTTCTTGGTTAAACCTCTTTTTCCTAATATTTGGAGGAAAAACATTTTGATGTGAAAAGTTATCATAAAACTTACTATCATCAAAGTACGGCGAATAGAATGAATTCTTACCTGAAGGATTTTGACAAGAGGAATTTAACATCCTGTTGATAAGGTCCTTGTATCCTTGAATTATCAGATTAAGGTTGTCCTTCATATCTCCATTGTTCCTTTCATCTACAGGTACCTTTTTCACATCTTGAACATCATTCTTCACATGAGGTTGAGAAGAACCTTTCCGAAATCTCCTTGAACGATTTGTATTAAAGCTACAATTGGTTTGAACGTTCAATGAGCATATTGAACTGACTTTCCTGGAAGAATTCACAGGGTGAGTACTAAAACCAATAGTTTTATACATTCGAATGTCAGTTACACCTTTGAGTATTCAATCTAAGGTATGATGAAGTCGACCAAAGTAATTGTCCTTCAGCTTCGGTTTGATCTTCCGTTGAACATGTCCTTTTGAATCACAAAAGAGACATACTTTCTGATCACCAAGGTGATTAGAGTGTGTAGCTTTAGCAACATCGTTAGAAGATTTCTTCCTTCCATGAGACGTGGTAAATACATGATTAATGGAAGAACCAAGCACTTCTTCATCAATAGGAAGGGTTTCAAGTTTAGCTTCTGAAGCTGTTTTCATTTGAGAAACATGATTAGAATTTGTCACGTTTTCAAATATCACAGCAGAGTCAGAAGTATTTGGTATGACAGACTCCTCAGAACAACATTTATCTTGAATAGAGAGATTACTCAATAGTCGTTCAAATTCACAGGCATCTTCTTTGAGTTTAGACTTAACGGCCTTTTCCTCGCGAATAACCCTTAGTTGGGAATCACGATCTTTTACCATACCAATTATTGTATTGACCTTGTGTTTCAGCCTATTGATTTCAACTGCCCGGATTCTAACAAGTTTTAGAATCGATGCACTCTCACGGGCTGCTTCCCTTTCTACTTCAGAATCAGATTCGTCAGCAAGAGAATCAGGGTAACACATATCAATACTTGTCTATTTCGTAGGAACAGAATGTTCATCTAAATGTGAGAACGACAAGTCTTTCTCTTTAATATATTTCATCGAAACAGAACTTTTATCTCTGGTGATGCGTTTGTCAGAGATAGTACAACTGTCCATAGAGTCAGATCGCTACAAACACAGACTTGTAAGGTCTTAAACGTGTTTGCCTGCTCTGATACCAAATAAAAAAGCGGGGGTCTAACAACCTCACCCAATATTTCATTTAGCAATTTGTTTGGACTAACTCCAATATAATTCCAAGAGCACCAACTAATAAAGCGAGCTCAATCAAGAATTATATCTAAGAGTTATCTATCTGTTTAACAATGTAATCAATAAATCAAACAGATAGAAATCCGCGAGCCTAATTATTATGTGAAACAACTTGAACGGTACCAAAGACCAATGTTCAAGTGTCAATCAATTTATATCAACAACCAAAGGTTGGATTATCTAATTGATTGAACTACGCACAACCCGTGATATTTCAATTATATAGAAAATATAATGCGGAAAAGAAATAACACAGACACCAGAAATTTTGTTAACGAGGAAACCGCAAATGCAGAAAAACCCCGGGACCTAGTCCAGATTTGAACACCACACTGTTTTAAGCCTCTACAAACACTAGCCTACGCCAATTTAACTTCGGACTGGAATGTAGTTGAGCCCTAATCAATTTCACCCTTATCAAGGTACAGCCGCGTTCCTTATGCCTATGAATCTCAGCATGACTCTACGCACTTGATTCCCTTAGCTGATCTCACCCACAATTAAGAATTGCTACGATCCAAAGTCGGAGACTTGATAAACCAATCTGTCTCACACAGAAAAGTCTATTGAATAGATAAATCTGTCTCCCACAGAAATACATAAGGGTTTTGTTCCGTCTTTTGATAAATCAAGGTGAACAGAAACCAATTGATACACCGGGCTTATATTCCCGAAGAACAACCTAGTAATATCAATCACCTCACAATAATCTTAATCGTATGGTAGCGAAAAAAGATATTGTGGAATCACAAACGATGAGACGAAGATGTTTGTGACTACTTTTTATCTTGCATATCGGAGATTAAATCTCGAGTTAATCTTAAATAAGATAGTACTCAATCACGATAAAAAATAGCAAGATCAGATCACGCAACTACAGAAAATAGTTGGGTATGGCTTCACAATCCCAGTGAAGTCTTTCAGTCGTTAACCTACATGGTTTTGGAAAAACCTAAGGTTAAAGGAGAACCGACTCTAGTCGCAACTAGTATCACACAGGAGTTGTGGGGATTAGGTTTCCCAGTTGCTAGAGTTCTCCCTTATATAGTCTTCAAATCAGGGTTTGCAATCAATGTTACCTTGGTAACAAAGCATTCAATATTCACCATTAGATGAAAACTGATTAGACTCAAGCTAATATTTTTTAACCGTTAGATCGAACTTAGCTTGTTACACACAAATGAAAAGTGACTTCATTTAGATATGGGTAACCGTACCTAAATGTGTACACCTTTTTGGCTCAACAATAGTTAACCTAAGTTAGCCATATGAACACTTTCATATCAACCTTATTCATCTTAACCATAACTAGTTCAAATGACTCAAATGAAACTAGTTCTAGAGTTGTTCAATTGTTTATATTCTCATAGAAGTATACAAGACACAATTGAAGCAAAATCGATTTTGATTCACTCGAATCAATTCATGAACATTATAGACACGGTTTGCAAAAGATTGCATTCCTTATTATATAAAAATGTATTAATTCATGAACAAACCGATTTTAGAACTGTTGATGGGTGAAAACTACTCCTGCAGAATTTGATAATTTGGGGTGTGGATGAGGAATGAATCTAAACCTTCAACAAATGCACTCGCGCGGTGAGTGCTTGTAGATTCGAGAGATCAATCAAGCAAGTCCGGCCTAAACCAAGAAATGGCCGTTCCCGGACTTGTTTCGGTCACAAAGTGAAGGAGATGGGGTTGATCTTAGGGAGGGAAGCGAAGAAGGTGTTGAGATTGTGAAGGTGTTGGCTTGCTTATGACTTGTAACAGAAGGATGAGCAAGCTTACGGTTGATGCAAGCAGGCTCTGAGTGTTTAAATACGGTTTTTTGTATTAACACTTGGTTTCTGTCGTCTGAACTTGTGTTGTTCTCCGTTATTCCCTTGTTGTTGGAAATAGGGCGGAGAACCTATTTATACAAGTCATTGAGCCTCATTCACGTTTCTCGTGGGAAGTGGAGGTAGTGGAATGATGGAGTAGTGGAGTTGTGTGTCGGTGATACACGACCAGTCTTGCCCACTTTTCCCCGTTCATCTCTAACCGTCCATGACTTCCTAACACGTTCTTGTGATGGCGCGTTGCACGCTGCACGCCAGAAACCGCCGACCAATACCCCCGTATGTATCCCCATTGTGACATGATTGATGTGCGGAATGTGGATCGCGGATCCACGAAAGATAGCATGTAATGCTGAATTGAATAATCGCGTTATTCGTAAAGTCGATACTTGTGAAGTATCGTGTGTATTTTATGCACCACTCGCATTGTGGTGTGGTAAGGTGATGGGTAATGACGCCTTATCGACCAATTGACTCCCGACCGGGGTTGTATAACCAAGTCGGTGAAGTTGGACGGATGAGATGAGCCTTGAGACACTCATCTCGGCGACCGTTAATGAATATTAGGTTTTTTGAAGAGGTGCGCAAGCATCACTCTCCACTTGGTCGAAACCAAGCATGGGAAGGATTTTGGAGAGGACCGACCATACATGTGTGTTGACGGCATGATGGTGTAGGTGCCTGTATTCCGTTCCCTCATGAAAGCGCGATCTGGGCCACTCAATTTGACCGTCAAAGAGGAGTGGTCGAGATTGATTTTGCGATAAGAGTTTGATACCGCAAGAAGCCGCGCGCCATACTCTTTTCCGACGCGTTTTCCAAGACGACCTAGCTTGGTCGGTCCTGGCCGGTTGGTTTGGCGTGAAGATGGTAGGCTGATGTTCACGCCCATGTCTCACCGTCCCATGAAAACGTGATCTAAGCCACCCAATTCGTCCGGTGAAGTTGAGTGGTCGAGATCGATTTGCAATTTGGGAAGTGTATCCACGCATGTTTGAGCGGGCGTTTTGGATTGGCCAGGCGTGATATGCCTTGGCCGACCGCATGAAGAGGTAGATGGGCCCACGGTGGTCATGCTGGTATGACCGGACCTGCTTAATCTAATCTGTGACCCTTCATTCGTCCGGAGAAGATGGACGCGCGTGATGGCTTGAACCCTAATTTTGGCTTTCAAAGCCGCGCGACCATGCTATTTCAAAGTGACGAATGTGTTGTAACCAACCATGGTTGGTTTTGACCGATTGGTCAAGTGTGTAGGCGGTCACATGGTGATTGTGTCGACATGCTCCGGGCCCTTTGAGTTCGCATCTACACCTCCATCTATACCGCGAAGATGGATGGTTGAGACCGTTTTGCGGCACATGTAATATGCCGCAAACCCTAATTTAGGGTTTTCCGCCCATAATGCTTGGTATGGACGGTTTCTTGGCAAGCAAAGGCCAATGGTCGACCATGCGGGGTCGGCCGTGTGTATTCCATACCGCTTGGGGGTGATGGAATTGATCCGTGGTCATCCAATCATGCTTGTGGAGTTGGATGATCACGATCGAATCATATCCGAGACCGATACGGTCAAGTCCGGATGCTCAATCGGGCTAGTATAACACACCGAGAGGGGCTCAATCGGGCTAGTATAACACACCGAGAGGGCTCGGGCTAGTATAACACACCGAGAATCGCCCGTACGGGTATTTCGTACATGGTTTCATTATAGTGCTTGGAGGTTCGTGTTACTCGTATGAGTAACACTCGAGTCTCATGCCACACCGATAATGATTCATTATGGTGCTTGGAGGTTCGTGTTACTCTATAAGAGTAACACTCGGTCATCATGCCACACCGATAATGAGTACAGAAATACAAGGTTTGAATTAAGTGAGGGAGTATCCAACACTTATAAATGGCTTTATCTTTTACAAGATGTCAGCGCATGATTTTTCTGGTTTTTTACAAACTCAACCTTGAACGAAAATCCACCATCAACAAGAACATAACCTACTCAAGTATGCAAACATGTATGCATACTTAAGTGGCCGGACTAAGTTTGGGTTCGCCAGTACGCGAACGTGTACGCATACCACCAAACTCAGTTGAACTCCGGAACTTGGACTTACGCCAGTATGTGAACGAGTACGCATACTTAGTTCACGGACTTTCATTAACCAACCAGTACGCGTAGTGTACGCATACCATGGTTCCTGGACTCGGAATAACTTGCAACAGTTAGCATACAAGTACGCATACTGTGTTATATCCAATCATGGTTAATTTGTTCTAAACCCTAATTTCAATCATTGAAACATTCTTTGAAGACGGGAATAGATTTCTCACACAAACTATTAGCTTCGAAGCTATTTTCAAGTGATCGAATGATCAATACGAAACATTCCGAGTCTACATCAAATGACTGTCTCACACAAATCATGTAAGATGTTACCAGGCGATTTTTACATGATCATCTGTTGACTTTCGTCAAGAATATAAGATGAACTTGGTTAAAGCGAAAGCTTACCAACACATATTTCGAGATATATGTAAGCGAGTTAAACTCAGCTCGAAATATCAAATGTGTACAATCGAAGTCTATATAGCTATACGACTTTGGTCTCAAATAGGAGATAGAGTAGATAGACTTTTGAGTGATAGATGAGTTCAAGTCTCCACATACCTTTTGTTGGTGAAATTCCACAAGCTCAATATTTCTTCATCTTCAATCGATGAACGCCGTGAAGTCTAAGCTCAACTACACTTTCTATCCTAATCCGAGACTTAGCTATAAGTAGACTAGAAATCAAGACTTATAGTTTTGGCAACTAAACTTGACAAATAAGCTTGAGATAGCAACGCTTGCGAGTTCGACCGAGCAGTGCTCTAACATTTATCATTTTATCTTATGTGACTATGTCGTATGAATTAATATTGCGAAGAAGAAATTTTGAGTCAAACTTGTCTTGATAAATCTCTCGAAATATGATTCAAGCAATGGATGTTCATAGATCCTTAACAATCTTGGAACTGGTGGTATTGGCGGTGGTAGTTATTGTTATGGAGTTTTATTGATTTTAGATGTTGTAGATGATGGTGGAGATTATAATCATGATGCTGATTATAATGGTGATGGGGTTTATAATGGTGCTGAAAAGCAACCGAAATCGTTAATGGCGTCGGCGGTGGAGAAACATGAAAAATCAGTGTTGATAGCTGAGAATGAGAAACAAAAAGATCACATCGACGATTTCCAGACGGAGAAGAAATTCAAAAGAAAAAGGACTTAAGGGTATAATAGTATGTTTCAAATTTAATTGCTTCACGTCCATTTCATCCATGTTAAATGATTACCCGTCCTGCACAAACTTGTTTGGGCATTTGGCCCATTTTCTCAAAGCTACTAATGGGGTATCGGTTTACTGGAGGGTACCAAGCCTCGTCTAAAATAAACAAGAAAACGCTTTGTTTTAAATGGGATTCGGTAACCCTCGTGATATTAGCAATGTTCGTATTTTCTGGAAAGAATGCATAAATTAAAATAATTAAAAAATGTAAAAAAGAATAAAAAGACTCGGGAATCGTATTGCATAAGAAAAAAAAGTAAAAATCATTCTGGTCAAGCATTGCCATATGAATCAAAGAAACGTAATCTTAATTACTCCCTCCGTCCCACATATATAGGCGGAGAGAGACAATTCTCTTAGATTAAGAAAATTGCATGGGGTTCATAATTTTATATGTTTTTTCTTGTTTTACCCTCCGTTTTATGTACAACACAATTACCTATGTACAATAAATATGGGTATATATGGAAAAATTCATCTTGGAAAGCAAAGTCCGCCTATTTAGTGGGACAAATAAAAACCAAAATTCCGCCTATATATGTGGGACGGAGGGAGTAGATTTTTTCATGTTCTTTTAATAGTCGGATGTATGATGCTCTTCAAGTGGGTATCCTGCCTCAGTATTTGCGACAATGTCTTTAAGTTTTTAATGAGGCCTCATAAAAAATTAAAAATCCCAAAGGTAAGATCCTGTTAATTTTAACGATATCTCAATTTCTTCATTACATAATTTTTCTTTGAAAGTTTAAAACTGGTCGGAGCTTCATACAGGGATATGGAGGCTGATAGGAATGACGACGGCTGAGCTCTCACTTGAATACAGGTAGAGTTATTTTGATGCCCCCTTGAGCTTAGACAAATGTTGTCATTCCCTCTACCAGTACATCATTTTTACCACAAGTAGAAAACCATACAACATGATATATTGATGGTGTGACGCAGTTGTAGGGTACCATGTGAGCACATGAATAATGTCCAGAGATTACACATGCTAGGAAACAAAAAGCACCTGCAATGGGTCTTAAGTGTAACTAAGATTGTTAGAGAATAATTCTAGTTATTTAATTTTGAACAAAATCTTACCTTAAAATTTTAGTACATTTAGAAAAGATTTCATTGTTCATCACAACAGTTTATGTATATGTGACTTTCCTTGTTTCGTGGTCTCACACAAGGCTGACCGAGCTGAGCATTATGGTCACTTGATTGGGTTGTTGTCTTCCTAATCAGTATTACCATTCAACAAAATTAATTGAGCATTTAATATACATATCCTTACATAGATCTTCCCAGATAAAATACATCCATATGCTACTATTTTATGTACTTCTTCATTCTTTTCTTATCAAATTGAAAATGTTCTTCTTCATGGAGGGACCCATGCACTTAGAATGTTGATGATCTTTGTTGGAATTCCCATGTGACTGATATCCCAAATTAAACAGTTATATTCATATTTGAGAATGATAAATAAAATAAAATAAGTTGTCTTTGATGAAGGCCAAGCACTATGGTAAGTGATTTCGCTTCGCTATAGCTTAATTGTAGCGAAATCCAATTACTATGGTCTTCTGTGTCGCTTAAATGTAGCGATATCCCTTAGCTACCGTTTAAAATTGATCAGATCTGATCCATATTGTAGTTAAGGGAGTCGAGTTTAGGTATATACGTTAGGGTTAGAGGAAGAATAATAAGAGTTTAGAAAGGTAGAACTTTTATTAATTTCAATGTGTTTGATCGTACAGAGAGAACATATATATATATATATATATATATATACAGACTCTAAAGACTTGCACTTCAAGTATTGCCTATCTTAAACTTTCCTATAATACAAACATTCTACATATAACACATTCTAGAATATTCATGAAAATTGATAGTTTGACTATCACGTTACAGACGTAGTCCTAACACCCTCCCGCAAGCGTAACGGGTCATCTTTAACCGTAAGCTTGGTTTTAAGAGAAATAAATCTATCTTTAGAAAGTGGTTTTGTAAATATATCTGCAACTTGATTTTTAGAAGAAATGAACCAAACATCCAACTGTTTAGAAGAAACTTGATCACGAACAAAATGATAATCTATTTCTATGTGTTTTGTTCGAGCATGAAATATAGGATTAACGGTAAGATAAGTTGCTCCAAGATTTTCACACCATAACACCGGAGGAGATTTAGTAGACACCTGTAATTCTGAAAGAAGAGGTTATATCCACATAATCTCAGCAGTAGCAATAGCAAGTCCACGATATTCAGCTTCATTACTGGAACGAGATACTGTCTTTTATTTACGAGCACTCCATGAAATAAGATTACCACCTAAAAAGATACAATATCCACTAGTTGAGCGACGATCATCCAAAGACCCATCCCAATCAGAATCCGTATAAGCAGTGAAAGATAACTGTAAGTTGGTTGCTGGTCGAAGATATATTCCAAACGTAGATGTATGTTTTAAATAACGTAATATACGTTTGACTAAACTCCAGTGAAATTCAGTTGGGTTATGCATGAATTGACAAACCTTGTTAACAGCATAAGCCAAATTAGGACGAGTAAATGTCAAGTATTGTAAAGCTCTAACAATGCTTCTGTATTATGTAGCATCAGTGAGTAAAGTACTATGATCAGATGACATATCCCCAGTTGTTCTAAGTGGAGTTTGTATTGGTTTGACACCATCCATTTTAACTCTAACAAGAAGATCATGAACATATCATCGTTGTGTAAGAAATAAACCAGATGACGTACGGGTTGCTTCAATTCCAAGAAAATAAGACAAAGAGCCAAGATCTTTAATTGCAAACTCATGTTGTAAAGAAGCACGAATAGATGTCAACCCTGATGTACTTGAACCAGTAAGAATGATATCATCAACATAGACCAGTAAGAAAACAATCCCCGTATCATCACATTTGATAAATAGAGATGAATCACATTTAGAAGTAACAAAACCATTGTGTAAAAAAAAAGTACTGAGTGTATGATACCAGGCACGAGGAGCTTGTTTCAAGCCATAGAGAGACCGATGTAACTTACACACATATGTAGGAAAATTAAGATCAGTATATCCTGGGGGCTGTTTCATATAAACTTCTTCCTCAAGATTTCCATGTAGAAACGCATTTTGAACATCAAACTGATTGATAGACCAATTATGAGAAAGAGACAACGTAAGAATGATACGTATGGTGAAAGGTTTTACAACTGGACTATATGTTTCACCATAATCAACACCTCATTTGGATACCAATGTTCAATGGTTCCATCAGCTTTACATTTAATACGAAAAACCCACTTACATCCAATGAGATTCATAGATGGATGATAAGGTACTAAAGTCCACGTACCATTTTGAATTAATGCATTGTACTCAGTATCTAATGCTTTACGCCACTTTGGATCTTTTTGAGCTTGTGAATAACAAGTTGGTTCAAAGTCATCTACAAGAGCATACTTGGAATTTGGTTTGCAAATACCATCTTTAGCTTTAGTAATCATAGGATGACCAGTAGAAACAGAAATATGAGAAGAATCAGTCTCTGTTGATGTAGCTAAATCAGGACAGATGAAACATTATCATCTTAAATAGAAGAATTTGGCGCAGTAGCAGCTGAAGTAGTAGCAGGAACCTCGGTTTGAGGACTTACGAGTGATGCTTCTCGAGATACTTGAGTGTCAACATGTGGCATATCATTACCAGAAGAAGACTGTTGTGGTAAAATATTATGAGCGGAGCTTATAGAGAATGGAATGATGTTTAGTGGAGTAGATATTACCTGATCAGCAGATGACAGAGACGGTGTTGTCGACGCAGCAAAGGGAAAGACAGTCTCATTGAACCAAGGTAGTCAATATCGGTTGTACATGCCGATATTAAAGTTTTTTATAGGATATCGGAAAAAATCTTTACGATATTGAAAATATCGGTGATACGAAGGAGAAACGATAAAAACGCGTGTATCATCCTGTACGGACCGATATATTAGTTTCACTTGTACACTGATAATATAGGTTTCACTTGTACACTGATAGATCACTAATGTATTTTGTCTTTTGATTATGATTTCTTGAACTTTTAGTTCAAGAAAGTAACTCCACTAATTTTGGTAACTTCATATATGATTATGGTGGGTGTAATTACTATAAATGTGATATTGATGGGATAATAGACATTTAATGTTTGGTTTCGTTGTTGATAGTATAAGGTTCTAATCAACCACCTCTTATTTTGTAAGGTTGAAGTATGTTTACTACATTTATTATTTTTTATTATGGTTAAATCGATATATTGTTTTGCTTGCTAAATAATAAATATTTAAAAAAATCCTAATGATGTATCGCCTATAAAAACATATATTATCATTTGTATAGGTGTATAGGACCCGACCGATAGGATACCGATACACGATATTAACTACCTTGCATTGAACACAACATGTCGACTAACATAGATACGACCAGTAAGGATATGTAGGCACTTATACCCTTTATGTGAAGGACTGTATCCTATGAAAACACACGGAAAGGATAATGGTTCCATTTTATGGGATCTATATGGACAAAGATGTGGATAGCATAAACTCTCAAATACACGCAACGAAGTATAATCAGGTGATGTACCAAATAGAACCTCATAAGGAGAGGTTTTTGCAAGTGCAGAAGATGGAGCACGATTCATTAAATAGCAAGTAGTAAAAAATGCATCATACCAGTAAGACGAAGGAACTGAGGCCATAGACAAAAGAGTAAGACCAGTTTCACGAATATGATGATGTCGTCTTTCAACTAAACCGTTTTTTTCAGATTATGTGGACATGAGAATCGATGAAAAATACCATGCTGTTGAAGATAAGAAGTGAGCTTACGATATTCAGCAGCATTGTCTGACTGAATTTTTTTTTATTTTCCTATTAAAAAGATTTTCCACATGTTTTTGAAACACAAGAAAGATGGAAGATACTTCTGATTTGTGAGACATAGGAAACATCCAGGTAAAACGACTGTGTGCATCAATGAAAATAATGTAATATCGATATCCTTCATTAGACAAACCATGAGACGGACCCAAACATCATAGACAACTAAGTCCAAAGGATTCAAATATTTAGTTGTACTAGAAGGAAACGACAATTTGTGGTTACGATGCTCATGACAGGAAGAGCAAAAACTGATAGTGTTACTAGAAACATGAAGAGAAAACTTAGAAATAATATGACGCACAGTTCGCTTCATAGGATGGCCTAACCTAGAGTGCCAATTATGTAGACTAGTACGTTCACCAACACATGCTGCTGGAGAGATTGATGAAGTCATAGAGACCACCTTCCCTACGGCCGCGTAGAAGCACCTTCCCCGTACATCGATCCTTCACAAGACAAAAATTAGGATGAAATTCAAATAACACATTGTTATCAGTTGTCAGTCGAGATACAGATAACAAATTGTGAGAAATTTGAGGAGTATAAATTGTGTTATGAAGGTGTAACTTACGATCAGGAGTGCCTAAAATAGAAGAACCAACATGAGAAATTGGAATGGAATTACCATTACCCAATCTGATTTGATCAAGACCATTATATTCTGATGGAAGATGGAGTCGAGAAAGATCATTAGTGATATGATCAGTTGCTCCACTATCAGGAATCCAAGGAGATGTAGAAGATGACCTTGGTGCTTACGCAATGTAGGCACGAGGAGCATTGGAAGACTGAGCAGATGAAGCTGGTGGAAGACGAGGAGGTTGTGAACAAAAATTGTGGTCAAAACGTTTCCAGCAAAGATAAGAAGTATGTCCAGTTTTATCACACAGCTGACAAGGTATTGCCTGACGGGTACCACCAGTTTGGTGTCCAGTGCTACTTTTTTGTTGATAGCTAGGGTTTGATATCGGTGACCTTGTAGAAGAAGCAACATTAGCTACAGGTTGAGAAGTCAGGGAATTGTTTGTTGTTCCATACGTAGCTCAAAAGTGAGAAGATAGGTAATAAAGTCTTCAAGCTTCATAGTTCCCATGGAGGTAGTAAGAGACGTAACTATGGAGTCATAAGACGAATCCAAACCAGCAAGAATACAATGATGTAATTCAGCATTAGTCACAGTAGTGTCAACATCAGCAAGACTGTCAACAATATCACGAGTACGATCTATATAAGCTCTCATAGAGAGAGATCCTTTCTTCAAGGCACGAAGTTCACACTGTTAATGATGAATATGAGCATCAGATTTAGAAGCAAATAAATATTCAAGAGGAGACCAAACTTCATGTGAGGTGGTGAGACGATGAACATGTCTTTGAACAGCAGGAGTTAAAGAGGAAAAAATCCAACCAAGAAGTATTATGTCTTGTTTCTTCCAAGGAGCATAATCAGGATTAAGAGTTGAAGTGTTTTCAAGAGTCGCGGGAGGACAGGGTTTTTCACCATTAACAAATCCATCAAGTTCATAACCTTGAAGATAAGGTAATAATTGAGCACGCCAAAGAGTATAGTTTGTTTCATCAAGTTTGACTGTAATAATATGATGAGGTTGAGAAAAAAACAGAAGAAGCCATCATAGACTGAGAAGAATTGAGAACTGTTGAAATTGTTGAAACTGTAGTAGATGCAGAAGCCATGGAGAATCGAACAAGGATGATACCAAGTCGAGTTTAGGTATAGGTTAGGGTTAGAGGAAGAATAATAAGAGTTTAGAAAGGTAGAACTTTTATTAATTTCAATATGTTTGATCGTACAGAGAGAACATATATATATATATATATACAGACTCTAAATACTTGCACTTCAAGTATTGCCTATCTTAAGCTTTCCTATAATACAAACATTCTACATATAACACATTCTAGAACATTTATTAAAATTGATAGCTTGAATATCACGTCACAGACGTAGTCCTAACAAAGGGAAATCACACGGAAACTGAGTTTCTGTTGAAAAAAATACTTTACGGAAACTCAGTTTCTGTGTGATTTGAATATCCGTTTATGGTTTTTGCTCTTTTGCTCTTTTACACTAAAACTTCTCTTTTTTTCGTTTTTTTGATTTACTAAAACTCTTTTCTTTTTAACCTATTCTATTACTTTTCTTTTTATTAATTATCTTTTAACCTATACAAATACTCCAACAGAAAAAATATTTGGAAAAAAAAATAAAAAACGAAAACTCAGTTTCCGTTTGGCATTATTTACACGGAAACGCATGGCATGGCGCCATAGTGAGGTTGGACTGAGACCCATTTCCCTTAGCTTCAAATAAGGTATAGTTATGGGAAGTCCTTTTTCATAGTGCTTGGCCTAAGGGCTGTATGGGTTTCTCAAACCTAGTTACAAATTTGCTCCCTTTGCGGAATTCTTAATTAGTTGGTATGCTTTCTGACTCAAATCCGGATAGGATTGTTGATAGACACATTTATGTGTCTAATATGATCTCAATTGTATGTATTGTTAGTGCTCGATTTTGTATTTATTATGGCTTTTTATGTCTTCGTAGGTGTTTTTGGAGCAATACACTTGTGCGGAGAAATTAGTTCGAAAACTGGTATTTGGACCGCCGGGAGAAAATTACTAAAGGCACCCAGAAGATGTGTTAAAGGCACCCCGGATAAGTTATATTTACACCCCATAAAATTGCTAAAAGCACCCCTTAGTTGGATAAGGGGCACCTCAGTTGATAAGGGACAACCCTAGGGCAGCTACTATTGGCACACCCGAACTAGATATGGGGAGGTCATCCTCTTCGTTTGAATTTCTAAAAAAGGCGGGAAAGCTTTGTTCTTCACCGGCAGATTAGGGTTCGATTTTTGAAGCTGTTATGGGGAGATTCAATCGCAGAATTAAGTTGGCTGAACGTGATTAAGATAAACAGGCCTGGTAAAGTGTTTAGATTCAGATAAATTGGGCATGATGATCGGGAAATCGATGAAACAGGGATGAGGAATATCACGGGTTAAATTTGAAGAGTTTCAGTTGGATTTGGTTGTTGTTCTGAATTGCAAACAGTCTATTACGAATAAACAGGGATAGTGACGTGTTTTGGGAGATAAAAGAGGAATCAAATCCTCTTATTTTCGGTGATTTTGTGAAACATGGAAGGTGGATTATTTTCGGAACTTTTGAATTTATTGTATGGAAGTTAAGCGGCTAGTAGGATGGAGAATATCTTTGCAGATTTTCTATATCAGTTAGAAAAGTTTTTAACAACAACATAGGCGTGAAAGAAAGGAAAAAGAGTAAATCCCGAAGGATTATTTCCGTGAAAAGAAGGTGAGAAATATATGGGAAAGTCCGAGACTTTTGGTGGAAGTAAAAGAGATTTTCGTCGAGTTTAAGCCGACATGTGATGTATATATAGCCTGTGGGGAGGTCAAGGAAGAGGTATCGAGAGTTTGGGGAGCTACGGAGACCAAAAAGTGAAGAAATCACAACTTGCAGGAAGTTTCTGCTGATGCAGAGACTATAGAAGAAGAAGAACATAAGACCGGAGAAGTTTGTCGCGGACGCAATCTTATATTCAACAGCAGAAGCTATTTGTCGATGTTCATTATTCCTTGCAAAAGACTTTCAGTGACTAACATCATATTCCCTGCAAAGACCTTCTGCAACTATTGTTTATTCTTTTTGATCCTTTTCTTCATTGTAAACAATTTTGAGCGATGAATACATATTTTGAGATGTTGTTTACCATGATGTGCTAATTCCCTCGTAACCAAGTCAAAGGATGAAGCTATTTACGCATGATTTATGGGTAACTATATTATCTTCTCTAGTTTTAATCTATAATTCACTCAAATCACTACTTTTGCAGAGTTTCAAATTGTTTGCATAGTTTTCCTAATTACTTGTGATTCAATTTGATAGATTATGCTTTGTTTAATCAATTGATAATCTATGCTTTGAGGATACAATTAATATTTGAGAACATGCCTGATTATTTGTGGATTAAGAAATAAAGGACTTAAAACGTAACTAGAGTTTTGAAATATTTTCAACATCATTCAATCATGTGTAATAGTGGAATCTAGTGTCTAGGTTAGTTTTAAAAATCTTGAAATCAACTTATATTTGAGTTTGTTTATTTAGTCTTAGAAATTTAAGTTTAAAATCAAAATCTCTACAAGTTCGAGAATCGAATCTTATTTACCACCACTTCTACAACATATCAATTGTACAACAAGTTAGGCCGTTCTGTCCGGTGAATTTACTATATATTGTAAGGCAGGCTTGATATTTTGGTACCCACAAAATTTATTTGGCATGGAAAATTTAAGTCATATTCTCTCCGTATCATTTTAGATGATGTTTTTAAGTTTTCCACGTAGATCAGAAACATCAAAAAGAGGTGATTTTCACCAGATGTACCTTATTAATATCTTTCTAAAAACTTAAAACCTCTTAGTTTTTCCAAAAATTTGATAGTTTTTGTTTGCTCATAGCCCAACAAAGCATTCAGATCTGTCAGGTCAGTTAGGTCACATGTTCTAAGTGTTTCTAGCTAAAAATAAGAGGGTACCAAGCACACCACCAACTTTTTCATTCGGCTACCAGTATGGAAGAAACCTAATACAATTGCAAGTAGATATAATTAAAGATCCTTGAACAATACGTATGTACAGTTTTCTCTTATCTCTTCCATAATCAATATGTCTAGACAAAAAAGTCTGTGAACATGATTGTGTAGAAGAATTCATGGACGATCTCATAAATCAATATCCAAAATCAATCCAGTCGTATCCAAATCAAGAAGTTCTGAATTCTGCCAAGTATGAAACTTGTTATCTATCTTTCAAGATACGAATTCTACATGAACAAGTCTTGTAATTGATCTAGAATGATTACGTAATACTTGTGTAATATTATTATAAAGATAGACAATATGATGCGGAAAATAAAAACATAAGACACCAGAATTTTGTTGACGAAGAAAACTGTACCAGTAGAAAAACCCCGAGACCTCGCCCAACTTTGAATACCAAACTGTATTAAGCCGCTGCAGATAGGGCTGTCAACGGACTAAATTCCGACGGAATTTTTCTCATCCGATTCCGATAGGGATAAATTCTATCGGATTTCCGACGTCCGATAACATCGACGAAATTTCAAAAATCCAATTTGATTCTGTTACGATAGGGTTATCGGATATAGGATTTTTATACGATAAGTTCCGACAGATTTGTTCTTGGTGATATATTTTTAATTTTACAAAGAGTTGAAGATGAAGAAGGCTACTAGTTGCAAGAGGAGTTTTTAACATAATATCTTGAATCTATTCAAGACATTCATCAAAATTCTTGTACTCTGTAAAATCTTGAGATTCCATGACAAAAATAACAGACAATTATCAATACCCCCAGATTAAGAATAAAAAATATGAGATCAAAAATCCAACCATTGGAACCTACTTAATCAAATTGGAACCATTCATAATAAGGAGGATTGAAAATCCCTTTGACTTCAAATTATCCTTCCTAAGGAAAATGAGCATCAACATAAACAAGATCCAGTTTTTTAATCACAGACTCAGGCCATTTCGTAGTGACTTGTTTCTTAATGATTTCACCACTTGTTCTAAACCCATGAGAAACCCTTGGTTTCCTTTGCACCTCTTCAATCAAAGGAATTCGTCAATATTCTTTTCAATATCATCATCAGAAACAGCAACAACACTGGATTATGCGATTTGCATGTCGAGATTTGAGAAACAAAATCAATTGAGACTTCTACCGAGGGTTGTCACGTGTTTCAATCTATTTGTATTGATCAACGGATTTTTCTTTCGAATCATAACTGTCCGATTTATTGATTTAATGTGAAATTCGTTGAAGATGAAAATGATTTCGCCCTTCTTTGAGAAGTTTCAGAATTGAGATTGGAAGTTTGAGTCGTAGTAGTAGGAGGATTCATGAGATATAAAATCTCTAATTGGACTTGATCTGATGATGTTTCATGGTGGAATTGAACAGGGCGGCGGTGGCAGAATGGATGAAGGCGAGAGTGAAGAGAAGAAGTAGAAGTGTAGAACTTAGAAGAGCCCTAAATTCTCAACACATAATACATGGGTATGGAAAATTCATAATACATCCCTATTATTTATTTATTTTAAAGGACATCCCTAGTATTATCGGATTTCGGAATTTATCCAAACGGATTAGGCCTCATCCGATTCTGTTACGATAAGGAAAAAAAATCCGTTAAAGAATCTGATTCCGATTCCGATATCCGAAATCCGATAAATCGGGTTAAATCCTATAAGATCTCGGAATCGGATATCGGATTTCGGACAGGAATTGATAGCCCTAGCTGCAGACATTAGCCTACTATCAGACTTCGAACTGAAATGTAGTTGAGATTGAATTGAACCTCCAAGAAATTTATATGTAGTCGTGCTCTTTACGTTTCTTGAACCTCGCAAGGCTTTACGCAATTGATTCCTACAGCATAAGAGTTGCTTCAACCTAAGTGAATACTTTTGATACCAATCTACCTCTAACAGATAAGCCTATTTGACTTCCCTTAGATTCGTTTAGATCAGGGCTTGGAAATCTATTTGCAATAGACAAAGCTAGCAAACTCACTAATCTAGAACACTTACACTCAGTTAGCTGAGAATCCGGGATTAAAAACCATCTCTCAAGAACAATCTTAAACCAATCAACAAAAAAGAGTTTTAGATATCTATCTTGAGAAATCACAAAGTCTGATATGAAAAGAACTTTGTAATTTCTATTTATCTCGTTCTTGATTGGAGATTGACAAAAATCTCAACAATCAATAAGAACAAGATCAGGATACACGAACTATCAAGGTAAAGATAGTCGGACCTGGATGCATCCCTAAGTGAAGTTTTTAAGTCGTAAACCTATGTTAATACAAGACGACTCTAACATATAACTAGGACACAGAAGTGTCGGGGATCAAAGATCCCAGTTGTTTGAGTCTCTCTAATTATAGACTTTTAAGACTATATGTAGCTTTAAATTCAAGCTAAGATAACTTGAGATTGAAGCAAATATTTCCCAGTTTAGATGAAATTCTTATTAGGGATTCATGTAAGCATGTGAGAAGTTTGTCTTGGACTCACATATAAGAATATACACTATGGCCAAGGGTGTTGGAAATGTGTACAATGATAGTTATTGGAAAATATGCCTTTTGAACTTATAAGCATAATCATGTTCATTAACAATCGGACTGAAACCATGGTTCACAAACACAAAGTGATTTAGTGATCAAAGTTGTCTTAGAATTGTTTATGAGAGTTGTAACAATGCCAAACATATTTGTGAAATTAGTTTATGGGCATCTACTTGAATCGTATTGGATAGGTGTGTGTGTGTAGGGGTACGCATACCTATGGACCAGTTGGTGAATTGAGGCTCCTAGGGTACGTGTGTTGGGTATGTGTACCCTTAGCTCATCACGAATTCAGTCCCTTGGGGTATGCGTACCTCCACCCATTCATGAATTCAGAACCTCAGGATACGAGTACTGGGTATACGTGCCTCCATTATTCCGGAACTCATATGTCTAGGGTACGCGTATTGGGTATGTGTACCTCCATGAGTCCAGAATCTCAGAAGTTCTGAAAACTCTCTTCAAACAATTTGAAACATTCCCAATCGCCGTAGATATGAAATATTATTGCTTGGGCAATTTTCAAATGATCAACTTGAAACAAAAATAGTTCCCAAACAATAAATTGTTGTCTACCAAGATTGTTAAGGATCTATGAACATCAATTACTTGAATCATATTCGAGAGTTTTAACAAAACAAACTTGACTCGAAAAAAAAGTATTTTTAATATAAAATCTACTAAATATGATGGTGCAATCTTCACATACCTCTTTGTCGATGAAGTTCTCCAAAGGTCTTCGTTTGATCTTAAGTCTTCTCTCTTCGAGGGTTATTCAGTTATGTTTGATACTCAACTACCAACTCTAATTATAGTTGGAGACTTGACTTTAGTAGACTAGAAATATATATTTGGTTTTGTGCATCTAACATTGATTACAAGTTTGAGATAAAAAAAACTTGCGAGTTCGATCGAGTTGTGTTGTAACACTAGTGGTCATTGATATATTAACATACAATAAGTTTGACTTATTAGCTTCGCATTATATAATTATAAAACAAAAGTAATACTACAGAATTTACATAACATATAAGTACATGAAGTCGATACTCAAAATAGGATAAGATATGCGCTTATTAAAATCGAATGATATTAGCTAATATGTAGCTCTACACGAGTGCACACATTAGAGGGTTTTTAAGAACAATTAAGAATACTCGAATGCTAGGTTAATTTGTCTGGGTCGGGAATGTTGCATGTACATGCCTCTTTATCTTAGTGAATATTCAACCGCATAAGATCCCTGGGTTTTTCACGACAATGTGTTTTTCTTGTCCACAAATTATGTGTGTTATTTGCTTTACAATTAGGCTAATGACATCCCGCACTGTCATTTATAACACACAATATTAATCACCCGATCACGAGATTATATCATCTAAACAATGATACATTTCAAGAATATAAAGCACACCATCAAAAAAAAAAAGAATATAAAGCACAGTTTGGCTATCTTTGCCTATGTAAGTGGCGGTTCAGATTTGTCCTCACAAGAGATAAATCTAGGGATATAATCGTTTGTCATAAGTGATGGTTGTGATCAATTGGGATTAGAAATGCATCTAACGGACAAAATTTATCATGTCATTAAGGTTCCATAAATATTCATAATAAATACTCTATTAATTTGCCATGATAATATTTTATTAAATGTCAAATTAAAAATGATAATACATAAATTATTCTAATGATGATAATAAATATATTTTTATTAGCTAATACTTAGAATTAGTTTGGTATTGCCGCGAGCTTTACAAAAGTACTTTTCCGATGTACGTTACTGTGCCGAGCTATGTAAAAAAAGCAATTGAATGGTAGCCGATGTAGTTATTGTGCCGAGCTCTGTAAAAAAAAACATTTGAATGGTTGCAAATTATAAACTAAAGCTAAAAGTATTTTAAAGAGCGATCAAATTGTGTCTAGGAAAATATCAGGTTCAACTAATTAGTGAGAAAATGACAAAAGCAGACATATCTCTAAAAGTTGTTTATTCTATTTTATTATGCTTGAAATAAGTAAAATTTTCTACTATTAGAGTACATATATGTAATATTATTTTTCTTAACCACTTTTTAAAAATCAATAATTGCTTAATATTTATTGTTGATAAATTAAAGTATATTTCAATGATACGGTATAACATAAAATGTAGTTTGAAAATAAAAAAATAATTACCTTTAGAGCAACTGCAGCGGGACGAGTAAAACTAAAGACCAAAAACCAAAAATAAAAATAAAAAAAATAAATGGGTTTAGTCAGTGGTGCGACGATACGGTGGAGGAGTAAATTTGGTGGAGCGGAGTTACAAAGGTTCGTCTGACATGGGGCGTAGGTATAAAATGCGTTTGGGTTGGACGTAACTTTAATTTACGCCTGATATCGGGCGGAATCTAAATTTGCGTTTGGTGTGGAGCGTAATATATAAAACCGCCCGATGGAGAGACGTAATCAAAAACTACGCCTGACGGGGCGCAAATACAAAATACGCCTGGCGGGACGCAAATCTGACAGTACGCCTGATGGGGCGTGACTTGGTATTACGCCTGATGGGGCGCAATTTGTAAACCCGCCCGTATGTCGGTGGGACGTAACTCATAATTGCGCCCCACCACACACTCCCACCAGGCGCAATTTGAATTACTAATACTGACCTATACAAATCACCAGACGTAACTCACTAACCTCTATCTTGCTTAACTCCCACCGTTCCCAGAACATGCATCCACCAAAATGCTAATCAAATTCTAACCATTCAACAATTACCCAGATCATCCACTAGAAATTAAGAAAGCTAACCTAGATATTTATTCCTACAGTATATCATTCACAAAAGGAGTAGAGCACGACGGTATCATCGAACGTTTCTTAGGTGAGCCTACCAACCACACATTTCCAAAAGGATCATTGAGCTTTCCAACAGGACCATGGCAACCGTGAGCGCCTTCGAAAAAAACATGAAATTGGTGGAAGGATGGGGCGTAGATTTAAATAACGCCCCATGTAGTAACAGGCGGAACTAATAATTGCGCCCGTAGTCAGGCGGACTTTCAAATCACGCCTGGTCAGACGTAACTTGGAACTACGCCTGGATGAGGCGCAATTTAAACGTACCGCCTGGTACCAGGCGCAAATGTAAACTACGTCCCATCGGGCGTAGATTAAAGTTACGTTTCAAACAGGCGTAGATTAAAGTTACGTCTCACTACCAAACGCAAATTAAAGTTCCGCCCCAATCAGGCGTAGTGTCAAATTACGCTAGACCAAAACCAAACCAAAGACCAAATATAGTTTGGTTTTTGGTTTTAGTCTAGTATTTGCTCTTTAATCCTCTCAGTAGTGTCTAGGTTTTCGACCAAATTTTTGGTTTTAGTCGACCATTGTGGTTGCTCTTAAAGAATAAAATATAACGAATAAATATTTGTGATATATAGATTCAAGGATAATTTTTGTCAGTTATAAAAAAAGATGGGATAGAATTGAAAAAGTGAAAAATACTAGAACCCCCTACTATATGGGTTCAATATATAGAAGCCCCACAAAATGGATCCTTCATTATCAACTCCATACTTTAGGAAAATGATATTACTAGGCCCAAAAAATCAAATTTGTTTCAGATCTGGCCCATAATTAATTATTATGAATTTTAATATTGACAAAACTACCCTTTACCATAAATACAAGAGGAATATCAGAAGATATTTTCATTTTTCCATTTTCTTTATCTCTCATCTTTATCTCTCTCAGTTGCAGAGAAAAAAAAAATCTAGGGTTTTTCCGAGATTCATTTTCATCTTCTCCTACTGCAACAACGATTAAGAAGTTTTAGGGTTTTCTTTCACAGTTTCACATCTTCTCCATCGATTCCTCTGTAATCTCAGTTGTTACGAAGATCATTCGCATCTGATAAAGAGATTTCATACGGAAGATGAAGAAAAATAATATTTGATCCGATTGTTAACCGAAGAAGATCAACTGCATCTGAAGATTCATCCACATAATCAAAACGACCTGCAGATAAGATTTGTCTAAATTTATTTTTCTTTCACTGATTTCATTTTCCATCTGCTCTTTTAGATCTAGAAAAACGGTAAATTATCTTGGTTTTGATGTGGTTATTTAGAGATTTGAATCAATTTGATTCAATAGATTTAATTGTTGAGCATCAAATAATATATGAATTCGAATCAATCAAATATTGTTTCGATTTTGATTTTGAATCTGAAATTAAAGCCTATGAATCTTAAATTAAGGCTTCGTCAACTCTTCTCACACTCTATTCAACTTAGAAGTCTTCTTCAATTAGTTATTATTTCATCAATTTCATCTCCTCTATGTTCTGTTTAGTTGGGATTTCTTCTTGTTTTTGTTGTTTCTCATGTATGTATTGATGTTTTAAACCATAAGATTTACTTGTCGTGCAGGTTCAATATGTTGTGTTAGCAACTCAGTTGGATGAGAAAGTGTTTAATGGTGATGTTAGTGAAGGATCTGTGGTTCAAATGATCTATTACCCGTGTAATACTATTCAGACTCAAAAGTAAGTTTTTCTGAATTTTGATCCAATTTTTTGTTTGATTTAAATTTTTTTAGTGTTACAAACCTTTGAAATGATGCTCGTTTCAGTTTATAAAGATGTGAGGTATCATACAGTTGAATCTAAGAAACTTCAACAACTATTTCAATAGAAAATCAGTGAAATAAGATAAGTTTCTTTGAGTTTTTTTATGGTTTGAATGTATCATATTGAAATTCTATATACTTTATGATTTGAGTTTACTGTTCTTTTGTTCAGAATTTGATTAATATTTCAATGTGATTGAGTTTCTCATTTTGATGATTATGCACAACATGTGTAACTTTCGTCTACACATCCAAATTGCATGTGTAACTTGCGTCTACATATCCGAATTGCATGTGTAACTCTCAGTTACACTATTCAGATGCTCTGTAACTCCTAGTTACACTAGTCATATACATGTGTAACTCCGATTTACACAAGTCAAGTGCATGTAAAACTGGTTATACATTGTTGTGTGTATTGTTCTTTTTAATCTCATAAATCTTATTGCTTTTTGTTTTCTTCAGGTTGCCAATAACTCAATTAGATTGACTGCTTATTTGTGGTATTTTTGTAGGATGGTCTTCCTGGAATTGGAGTTTGCGCTGAAATGATGAAATGAGGACTAAGAAGTGGAATTCATAATTGAGTAATTGTGGAATTTCAGAATGGAACTGAGGACCAAGTGAAGAAGATTGTTGACATACTAACGGTGCTGAAATTGCATCCATATGGTGAGTGGATGAGCTAATAAATGTTGTGAATACGCTATTACATTTGATATTTCTATGGATTAGAAGTATTTAAATGTAGTTGGGAATGTTTCTTGTACAGATGTTATGGTCAGTCCTCCATTTGTGTTCCTTACCTCGGCTAAAAGGTCATTGTATCATGAGATTCAAGTGGCTGCTTGCTGGGTGAAGAAAGGAGCTGCTTGATGGGTGAAGTTAGGTGTGCCTTTGTTCAGCCTTTGCTCATTTATCAGTTTAGAAACCTGATCATCATCTCATATTTGATTGAATTTATCCATCCATCCATTACTAGTATCCATATGAATGTGTAACTCCTAGTTACACTAGTCATATGCATGTGTAACTGAAAGTTACACAAGTCAGATGCATGTGTATCTTCTAGTTACACATGCTATATGCATGTGTAACTCTCAGTTACATAAGTCACCGGTGTGTAAGCTTACATGATGATATGCCTCTATATGATTCTTGTTTCATTTATGGTCAATGTATCTTTGAAAGATATTGAATAGTCTTTGCAAAATTTTGATTGGTTTATTTGGTTTTGAATTATTTTTTTATAGTGGATTGACTACCTCAAACTACACAGAGCTTGCTCAATAGTATCAGAAGTACAAGGATCAAGGTTTGTGTTTTGATTTTTAAATGCCAGTACCTTTGGTTTATTTTCCGTCTGAAACTTATATAAGTAATTCATTGACTAATATACTAGATGACTTGGGTTTATTGTTGGAACGCTGACGAAGTAAGATCAGACTCCAACTAACGAAGTTGTTGTTTCATATGAAACCTTACTAGATGGTAAGAGTTCAAATTTTCTATTTTGAATCTTAGCTTATCTTTGATTGATCGTGGTGGTTCGTCCATGCAGATGCCCAAAGCCAACAATTGATGCTATAAGAGGACTTGCACTTGGAGGTGGTTTAGAAATGGAAATGGTTAGTGATTTCTGCTAACTAGTAGTTATATGGATGTGTAACTAGTAGTTACACAAGCTATATGGATCTGTAACCACTAGTTACACAAGCTATATGGATGTGTAACTGCTAGTTACACATCCTGGGATATAAAGTTTATGTTCTATGTATTGCAGGTTGTTATGAAAAGGTATATCATGCATATTGGAATGACTAGATAACATTGGTTGGCAGTTGCTTTATGGCCAGCTTGTTCTCAGTAAAGGACGATCATTCGGTTTGGATGATGATCTAGCTAAAGAAACGAGTAAAGCAGGTCAATTCTTTATCCTAAAACTCTCTCCCTTGACTCTTCCATGAAAAGGAAAAAAACTATTCAATGCACTCAAATTCTTTGCTTGCTGGTACACCTTTTTAGATCCCTCTCTTGTTGTTTTTAGTTTCAAATTCTATGTCTAGACTGCACATTTATTCACATTACACAAGTAGGATGCATGTGTAACTTCTAGTTACACATGTTATGTGCTTGTGTAACTCCTAATTACACAAGTAGGATGCATTACACTAGACAGATGCATGAGTATCTTCTAGTTACACATGCCAATTATGAACAAACCTTGTAACCAAAAAATTACGCATGCCAGTTACACAAGCTTTTATGGATGTGTAACTGATAGTTACACATGCTAATTGGATGTGTAACTATAATTTACACATGCTAATTGGATGTGTAATTATAAGTTACTCATGCTATGTGGATATGTGTCTGTTGCATATGCTTATACTTTGGTGTGTTTTGATGAGCACTTGTTTTGAGTTTGCAAAAAATTTGAATTCTTGCAACAAAGTTGTTCCTTAAGCTCTGGGTTTTAATTACTTGATTTCACATCTCCTTATGATAGAATGTGATTTCGTGTAGGTGAAACTGAATATACATTGTTGTATGTACTGTTCATTTTAAACTTATAAATACGGATTGCTTGTTGTTATATTTCAGGTTTCAGATAACTTCATAAAAGCTAATTGCTTAAATGTGATAATGGTCTCGCTGGAATTGGAGTTGATGCTGAATACACAAATCAGATGCATGTGTAACTCTCAATTACACTAGTTAGATGCATATGTAACTCTCAATTACAATAGACAGAAGCGTGTGTAACTTCTAGTTACACATGCTAAGAAATACATGTATTTTTTGTATGCGTTCTTTTTGATATATTTTTTTATGTGTAACTTTGCATTACACATGGCATAAGGATGTGTAACTTCTGGATACACATGCCATATGCATGCGTAACTTCTGTTTACACATTCACAATATACTTTAATAATTTTGGGCCTAGATTTAATAATCTTGGGCCTAAATTTAAATTTTATTTAATTAAGGGCTTGACAATATATAAAAGGGTATGAATGTCTTTTAATAACTCGGGGCCTAGATTTAAACTTCTTTTAATTAAGGGCCTCATATTATGGGTTATCCATGAGTCGGGCCTTAGCATAATTTTCCCATTGAAAAATAAAATATGAAATTAGGGTGAATTATAGCATTTGCTTTTAAAGCTTTTAAAACAAGCTTCTTCCCCACTTTTAAAATTGATAGATTTTGGAAGTGTTTTGCATAAAAAACACTTTATGAAATCTTTACTAAACACTAGGATGAAAAAATATTTCTATAAATATGTTTTTAAAGTACTTTTTTTTTTTGAAAGAAAAAAAAAACAATACCAAACTTAGTTAGATTGGCTAACAATTATATAAGTGGACCATAATGACGGTGGCAAGTATTGGTGCCCAGTGAGTAATTTCGCATCATCTCACGTATTTCTTCATAAATGGTTTAACGTTATTTTTATTCAATGATGATGGATAAAAAAGTTTATTGTTAGTTGAGCATATTGTTATTAGGTTAAGTACTTAACAATTTGACTTACTAACTAATCATGGTTTTATTATTTTTATGCAACGAATAACCTCACATTTGGAAGCGTAATGTAATGGCCTGAACCTCTACCGATAATGTCCTCACTTAGACACTGCGGTCATCTGACAGTATAGGGTTTTCAACGGTCACCGCTGCGGTCATCTAACAACAGCTTCTCAGGAGGTCACCCATCCCAGGATTACTTAATACTGAGCATGCTTAACTATAGAGATTTTTCGCCAACTATGAAGCCAATTAAGCTAAAAAGGTCTCGGTGTTAGGAAAGGACAAACCATTACCTATATTCCATTTGACGAATCCTATCTGTTGAGTCGGAGTACTATAACCACCAACTTAATTTGGAGCCGTCCTCGGCTCCGGAATATGTTGAATCCTAGACTCTGGATTTTTTTTCTCACTCATGAGACCCTTTCACGACACAATCCGTCAAGCATACTCTTTCACCTTGACAGGTAACGCGTTGTCGACTCTAATACCATTTGTAAGGACCTGATCCTCCACCAATACTATTCCCACTTAGTCACTGCGGTTATCCGACAGTGTGAGATTTTCAACTGACATTGATGCGGTCATCCATCAGCAGTTTTGTTGGAGGTACCCATCACTAGATTACTCTGGCCCGAGAACGCATAAATACAATGCTTTTTACCAACTCTAGATCCAACTATGTTGAAAAAGCCACAATATTACGAAAGGACAAGCCATTACATATATTCTATTCGGTGAACTCTTCCTGCCGAATTTAATTACGTACATAATATATCTGGGAATTTTGAAAAACTAGAACTACATCGTATGTGAGTAAAATGGTTGCCATCAGAAATGACTTAACATTTATAAATAGAATAGCTTAAGTGAATGAATTGGCTTTTCATTATGATATTGAAATAGTAAGAACATACTATAAGATATGTAATGTTGAGTCAATTCTGAGTTTTACTCTTTTCAGACTATTCTGAAAGGGGAAAAAAACAACAAGGATCTGAACATTGTTAATATCTACAAAATTATTCTTGAGACGAATGAGTTCAGGTGCTGTAATTTTGTTACAGCTTACATAGTTTAATATTTTGGTTCTGCTCGGTTGTTGGAGTATATGGTGCGATAAACCACATATGTATAGCTAGGGATAGTCCCTCATGGAATAAAGAGGAATACATGTGGAGCTTAATAAGCTTGGGCATCTCCATACATAGCACAGAGGCCTTTTAGTTAAAAATCCCACACCTCTTATCCCAAGGTGGTCAAGTGGGGTTCGGGGTTACGTGGTCGGGCCCTGAGTAGTATCCGATGATCTGTGAAGATCTTAACAATTGGTATCAGATCCCATGGTTGGGGCTACTATCCGAACGTAGAAGTGATTGTGGATGTCACCCGGTTTAAGGCGCAAGTGGAGTCAGAATCAAGGTGGAGCAGGCAAGTCCCAAAGTTTAACTGGCGCTCAAGGTGGAGTTAGTGTCTCACCCATTAATTCAGGTGGAGCAGTGGTAGGCTGGTTAAAGTGTTTCGCCTACGTTTAAACTGCAAGTGCACAGTGCCTATTGGAGGCAAGGGCAAGTACAGGTCGATCCTCAGGGAGATGGGGTTACTGTTAAGTTGATCTTAAGCTTCACTAACTTATTTTATATGGAAATAGCACAAATGTTGTTTGGGTGTCGATACGACTAAGGATTGCTGTGACTCTAATCTAAGGCAGCAAATAGATTGTAACAATTTGGAGAACACCAGGGTAGTGAATCCACCTCTAATCTCATGCTCAGGCAATGTATCTTAAGTTGTGTTCTTGTGCCTTCCCATGAAGGTCTAACATAGATGTTCATTAACTAATTTTACCAACTAACCCCTAGTATGAGTTGTCTTCTTACAGTACAACTCATCACAGGCTTGCAAGCTAATCAGTTAATTACTACTCCTAACAAATTATAACTCAGCAAGAATACAATCAAAGATAGATATGCTTGACATGAAAATTAGGGGTTTCATCAACACCCTAGTAAATTAACTTAGAACACAATTAAACACACAAATTAAACTAGAGTTGGTGCCTTTGGCTAATCCAGGCATAAGCTCATACATCACAATGCCTCACCATATTTATACATGCAAAACCCTAGTTCTCTCTAACACTCCAATTCGACAATAAATGTAAACCCACTCACCCAAAACTCTGAATTGTTGTCTCATCTGCTAATTCGGCTCTGGTAGCCATGCACCCGCTGTTGGAGAAAACCCTAACCCTAACTCTTTTTATCTCAGACTTAGCTTCTAGGGTGAAGAAGCTATGAAGGAAATAAAGAGACATTAGGGGGTGGTGAAGGAGGTGGTACTGGTACGGCTGTGGTGGCTGGTGTCAGGGGAAGGAGATGGTGGTGGCGAAGTCGGCTGCTGGTCGGGTGAAGGAGGAGGATGGGTTTTCTCTGAAACTGTCGGGGGAGGAGAAAGAGAATAGAAAGAGAAATGGGGATTTGGTCGATGGGAGTAGGTGTAGGCGGTTTTGGTGTTGAGCGGGAGCAGCGAGAAATGATGTGATGGATGGAGCGACCGTCGGATGCAGAAGGGCGAGATCTCGCGGCTCAGAAGGAACATGCTTGGATCCGGTTATGGGCCGGGTCTTGGATAGCTCAAGCCCATGTCTTGTAAGTTGGGTTGCTTCTTGTTGGGTTGCAACTGATGCGCGCGCGGGCTTTGGCTTTCTGCTCCATAGACGCTCGTCTCCAATTTTCTGCTCTTTTGGCTCCTCGATTTCTCCGATTTCTCCTAAAAATACAAAATTAATTAGTGATCTTTATTTACTACCTAAAAATAAAAAATTAATTAAATTGTTATGGTTTCCTAAAAATAACAACAAATTTTATAAACTAAAATAAAATAAAAGCAAATAAAGAAAAGTAAACAAATCAAATCAAGGAAAAAGTATTGGTTAAGGATTTCGTTTTCATTCACAAACATGGTTTCACCACAATAACTAGAATTGATATTTTAATCTCAACTTTTATCAAAGACCCTAGAATACCTTGATCGCAAGTAAAGAAATTCCCTAGATGCATTATCAAAGCAATCGAACGTGGAAAAACGCACTAATCCGATTTAACAAAGGTTAAACTTAGACTCACATATGATCATAAGAATATATCACTACAAACTATAATCATATTATGCTACTTGTATTCAAGGAATATCACTTTTACGTATAACAAACCCTAAACTAGCAATAGATGTGGGATAAACTTAGGTACTCATATTCAAGGAGTTCATAACAAGAAGAAAAAAAAACTCTATCATGTTGTAAAACCCCTAGAACAAAGTAGAGAAGAGATAATAAAAACGTGGTCCAAAACATTGTAGAAGTCTTCCTTTTGTAGTCTTTTTTTTTCTCCTTCCAAAACTAGGTTTTGTCTTCAAGTCCATTAGTTGGAAATTCACCCGCCCACCATGGAGAGAAAACTCCCGGCCGTGTGTAGATATTATCCCAAAAAAACGCTCGCCGGAAAAGCGGGATTATGGGCACCGAGGAATCCGGCCGGAATAGTCATCGGAAAGTGTCTCCGGTGATTCAATTCCATGTTCTTCACCAAACTTAACCCATTTCCTTTAAAACAATCATCACAAAAGATGGATGAGTCTCTTTGCCTCGAGTCTCAGCTCGATTCCAGTTAAATGCCAATCTCAACTCAAATAAATGTATCTCTGCGAGTGCGAAATAAACTCCAATCTCACTGGCAAAACTCTCAACTCTTGGAGTTCTCAAAGATGCAAAACCACCAGCTTCAATTGGATTCTTGCCTATCCCCACTAATGCATTTGGCACTCAAAATCAAATACCCCAAATTGCCCAACTTGATTCCTTCCTCCTTTTATTTTACTTGTCCTCAAATTCTTTCCACTTGAAAGCTCCATCTCTACCTGAATTTGAACTCTCTAACCTTCATAGGTGAATGATCATTATTTTTCACTAGCGACATTAAAAACTTAAGAAATCCCACAACCATCTCTAATCATATACTCACCGTCCATCAGTTCCATGCTCATACCTGGTCTCTCAGATTCAATTCCATGTTCTTCATTTAGCCCATTCTTGCCAATTTCATCAACTTGTACCCATTTGCGCACTAAGCCCCATCTAAACCCCTAGGTGTCCCTTCTCTCCAGTGGATTCGCTGACTTGACTCATTTGAGTTGTCTCTTTGCCTGAGTCTAACCTCTTCTCAATCTCTTGAACTGCTGAAACACAACCAACAACACTCATTTTCGGTTTCCTCATAACCACGAACCCATTTCAATCTTGATTCTCGATCTATTTCTCAATTTCTTCTCAACAATTTCTTAGATAGGTGTACCCACAAAACCTCTCCCTTTTTGCCCTTTTCGCTCACGAACTCCAAAGCACCTAATAACTCAAATTCACACATAAGATACATAATTCACACGAAAAATAGCAAAAAAGAGTCTCAAGCATCCAAAACAAAGAAAATACGAGAGCTAATGAGGACAATGCCAATAAATAAATGAGTTTTGGCACTCATCAAATACCCCCAAACTTGAATTTTACTTGTCCTAGTAACAACTGAAATGTTAGAACTAAACCAAAGAACGTCTCGTGATTCTCATCCTCCAAGGAGCTAAGAGTAACATGAAGTTAGAACTACCAAAGAACGCATTCTCATCCTTAAGAGCGAGAGAAATAACCATACCATATGAAAGAATTCGGATTCGATAGTGATCACAAGCCTCGACTTCGCCTCACCAATAGGGTTTTATGATAATTGCACTCAAAAAGACCGCTTTTTTAGTCTCTCATGTGTGCAGGCAGGAGTAAAGAGAGAAATCATGCACACGTTGATGATGAGAAGGATAACCTTCCGAAATAATTTCTGGAGACTCCACAGAGTTGTGGACAAAAAGAATCTTTTTCTGATGATCTCTAAGAAAGGAAATCAACCATTAGCAAGGATGGGAGTACTCACTTACCTTCTCACCCGATCGGCAATTAATATCACTCTCCCAAAGATTCATAGAAACGTCTTCAATCTTCGGTCTTCAATAGCTGATGATGAACTTCTGAACTTCACAAAAACTTGACAAACATTTTTTTTTTTTTTTTTTTTTGAATCAAAAACATAAAAATAACAAATAAACAATAAAACTCAATTTTACACAATTTGTATTGTCTTGATTTCACAAACTTCATTAATTCTCATCCTATTTTCTTTTCTCTTCTTTGTTGCATGTAAACCTTGGACTATTTTAACTTTTCTTCAAATATTCTGATGATGCTCCGCTTGCTGACGACGATGTGTTTCTATGAATCTGTTGATGTTGTTGAGAGGTAGAGAGTGATGCTAACTGCAAATCGAACTACAAGAAGGAGTTTTCACCCTCATGATTGACAAAATTAGCACTCAAGAGATCAAAAATAGTGCTGAATGTGGTGCGAAGTTGGGTAGCTCACCATTCCTTCCCGGAATTGACGTACGGTGACACACACTCTAACAGATTTTTTTAGAAAGTTACAAAAATGAAGGTCGGTGCCTCGCTTGATGTAAAATGGGTAGTCTCCACTATGGGTGATCACAATTCTACTACCGAATATCTATACAACACCTAATTCGCCCTCCGGTATGGTTAAATCCAACTTTAACGCTCTAATCAACTAAGAAACCCGATTGTGTTCTCCAGTACTTCCAGATTCAGTTATTTCGGTCAGACTCTCTATGTAAACATAGCTAGAAGCATGCTAGTGACTCTAAGATCTCTAAAAGTTGGAGGTTTTTATGCAAGTATTTACAAAGAGTTTTGAAAATTTTTGATTTTTGATTTTTGATTTTTGATTTTTTTTTTTTTTTAATAAAAGACTAAAAACTCTATATGCAAATGCACCCCCAAACCTAAATCAAACATTGTCCTCAATGTGTCAACAGATGATAAGAATTCAAAAAGTCAAAAAGTCACATACCAAGAGAACTATGTTGAGTAGAGAAAAGGGAAGAGATTACCGGATGTCGGCGAAAGCAAGGTTAGAGCTTCATTAGTCAAGGCTAGAATCCAACATTCTCAGCTGAGATCTTATTGGATTAGCACAATAAAAATAAGACTCAACCGATTCAAGATAGAAAATTTAACAAGCCCTACTGGATTATATACAAGAAAAATTCACCATACACCAACAATCTAAAGAGTTGAGGATCAACCCAAAAGAAAATATGCAGAGACATCAACAGCCTTACACAAATATAACATGAGAGCGTAAGTAAGACTGTATAAGTGAATGATTTTCCCCCAAACCTAAACTTGTCAACAGGTGTGTTTTTGAACACAAAATCTTGCAATTTTAAAGGCAGATCATGCACTAGGTCTAGTTCAAAATGGACACTTTTAGGAACGGGTAGAGATACACATTCCAACTGTGGCTCCCTAAAGGTGTTATACTTTGATGTAAAATAGTCCAAGAGGACTTGGGAAGCACAAAGCTCTAGGCCTAGATTAGGAACTCTCAGAATAGTTGGTTTAGGTGCAAGATCCTCAGATTGTGACATAGGCAGGCAGTTGGGCATGGCTAAGTTGTTCACATGTGTGAGCTCAAGAGCAACAATATTACTCACATCAATATCCCCCAAATCATCTACAAGTGTTGTAACATGCTCATGTTCACAAAACATTTCGACAAGCCCCAGTCCATAATCATCATCTACAACTTTAGTTTCATGCATAGGGAGATCACAAGAAACTTCACACTGTGACCTAGGCCGAGAATTAGACACATCAATTACATGCATTGAATCATCTGTGTCAACAGACAATTCAGCTATCCCTAGGTCGGATGCAAGTTGAATAACATGCTCACTTTCACGTAAAAATTGTTCAAACCCCAATTCAGCATCACATGTATGTATGGATTGAATATTAGAAGAAGCATCATTCATAAGGTTCACAGTAGAGAAGCTTAATGTCTCTGAACCCAAAGGTTCCACCATATTTTCATCATACACATGCTCTTCTAACATATCATATTCATCATCATCATCATCATAACAAAAATGCATTTCCCTATTCAAAATTATAGCATTTCTAGTGTACTCATCTACCTCTAGATTAGGTTCATATTCAGTGTTAGTTGCATGAGTAGGAATAGAAATACTATTTTCAAAATTATCAGAGATAACAAACATCCTATCATGAACTTCCTTCCATTCTTCGCTTTGTAATTGAATCATGTTCATTTTTAATATCATGTTGAGATGTTCAATGGAAGAAGAGTCTTCACTAGTGGGTATGCACGCTTCATATGGATATTTAGTACATGGATGTGCACAAGGGTCACTAGCAAAGGGAAATTCAGACATCTTTATATGGATGATCATGCAATGCTTGCAATTCAAACCTAGCATTGTTTTGCTCTATGAGCATGAGGTTTTCTTCCACTCATTGCATACAAGAGGTCGGGGGAGTATAAAATTGTTCTACTCCCCACTGTGGTGAATGATACATGTGTACATGGTTATTAGGGTCTATGTATTGATGCTCAGGACTATGAAAATGTCCATAGCAGTCCCTATCATGGTCTGTGGGGGGTTCGTAACATGAATCATGCCCGTAAGCAAGTTCTCTGATGGATTTGTTTTCATCCCCAGTTGCAGACCAAAATCCTGACATGATGAGTTATTGGAGACACAGAGACTGAGAGATGCACAGTGATATAACAATTCAACTAGCAGGTATGTCATTCAAATTCTCATGCACTGCGTTTGCAGGGTTTGATAAGGTTATGCAATGCAGCTAGTTCAGCAAGTATACATGAACATCAATCAACATGTTATGGCAATCAGCAGTAGTGCACAAATCTGAGAAACAGGGTTCAGCCAGTAAGGATGTTACTCCGATGTCACAAAATCATGCTTATGTACAGATGTAGCAGGGATTGGGTGATGCTATAGATACTACAGCAAACAACTAATTGAGCTGATAAGCATGCTATATCATTCACACATTCATCAAGGACGATAAGCCAGAAACTATGCTATAACACCCAACATTAACAACAAGTGCCCAAGTCAGGCCAAAGATGAAGCTGACGATAAACAGATTCGGTTATGCAATGCAGCTAGGTCAAAGACAAGCCAGTGATGCTGCACTGGAGACAAGCAGTGGTGCGCCAATTAAGAAGATAATGCTTATAGGGATGGCAACAGGATTCAGGGATTCTCAGATAAGATTAGCACAGATGCTCAGTTGATGTCAACAGGGTCAGTTGACCCCAATTTTTCACAGATTGTTGTACCAAAAATGGAAGGGCAGATGGGTTGTGGTGGTCACAGGTGAAGATAGCAGCAATCTTGGCAGATTATGGCTGGCAAAGAGTCTCACAGATATGGTTGACAGAGTAAAGCATGCATTAGGTATAGGGCTAACAGCTAACCAGTTTAACCAGGTTGCAACTCAAGCTCAACAGCTACAGAGGCTGGAGCTAAGCACGGGTGCTGTTAAAGCCAAGATTTTAATGCACAAATCACACAAGAGCAAAAGATTTCAGCTAACTCAATGTGTGTGAAAGACAAGCTATTGCTAACATAATTTTTGTCAACCAACAACTCATTCAAGTACCAAAGGCACACATACAATTCATAGATGCTAATTCACAGATGCAACAAATGAACAGATGAACAACTTTAGCACTCTATAACAGATTTAGCAAGGCACAGAGTGTCAACTGGTTCAGTTGACCTCAGTCTTCAAAGATCATGCACAACTATGCAGAGGTTTTGGTGATCACAACACTACTTCAGAGCCAAGCTCTCATGGCAATTAGCTAAGGCACAACAGCAAGTCAGCAAACTACTCAGATGCAAGTGTCAACAGGGTCAGTTGATATCAACCAGCCCAGTTGATGTCAAGTAGGGCTTGCAGCAAACTTGGTTGACCAAGTTGCAGCTCAAGCTCAACAACTACAGAAATGGAGCTGAGCACATAACACACAAGACAAGTGAAACTTTGAGAACTACCTAGCAAGAGTTTTATCATGTAAAGGTGGTAACATGTACATACACAGATGCTCATCAGCTTTTCAATAATGCACAGGTCAGCAAAATAGCAATGTGCAGAGCAGTGAGGTAAAGCTCATGGAAGTGGTGACAATTTCACATATGCAAATAGGTCAGCACAAGGAGATATCACATTCAGCTATCAAGGAACCACTCACATGAATATTATAAATTGCAGGGGCTGCTCAGGGTTTTGTAAAACTCAAGTTCTGCGCCCTTTCCTTCTCTTCCATGGGTTGTACAGTAGCACAGCAGGTACCTGCTATCTCAAGAGAGAGTTTTAGTTCCCAGAATGTGCAACTTAAGGCAAAGATGATGAATATTAATATAAGCCTGAGAGTAATTTGAACTGACACAGGGGAAAAGTACTAGTTGTTATGCTTATTTGGACTGACTGGAATTAAGAGTCACAAGTAACACTAAGATACAGGGCAACGATGCTTATAAAGTTATAGCTCAGATCAAAAAGCTAAGATGCAAATGACATTTTTAACCATGCAGAGTATATGATGATGCAATTGTCTAAGCTACAATTGTAAGGGATTATGAGATGTAAACTAGTAACAAAGCTACAACTAAACTATAAGAAAGAAACACTAAGAGATCACATATATACAATTAAGATAAGCTAACTATGATATGCTAAAGATGACAGGATTTATATGGAAATAATGATAAGCTAACTGAAATGTAATGAACAAGATGCAATGTGCAATAGAAAATTCAAGTAAAAGAAAACTAACAGCTAAGTTACACTAATAAAGGGCTAAAAACAACAATGCAAAGTATATATACAGGGCTGAAATGAAAATCAGTGAAGCAAGCCAATAATCAACACAGCACACTACCAAATCCCCGGCAGCGGCGCCAAAAACTTGGTAGGCTATTAAGAGTGTCTCGCCTACGTTTAAACTGCAAGTGCACAGTGCCTATTGGAGGCAAGGGCAAGTACAGGTCGATCCTCAGGGAGATGGGGTTACTGTTAAGTTGATCTTAAGCTTCACTAACTGATTTTCTATGGAAATAGCACAAATGTTGTTTGGGTGTCGATACGACTAAGGATTGCTGTGACTCTAATCTAAGGCAGCAAATAGATTGTAATAATTTGGAGAACACCAGGGTAGTGAATCCACCTCTAATCTCATGCTCATGCAATGTATCTTAAGTTGTGTTCTTGTGCCTTCCCATGAAGGTCTAACATAGATGTTCATTAACTAATTTTACTAACTAACCCCTAGTATGAGTTGTCTTCTTACAGTACAACTCATCACAGGCTTGCAAGCTTTTCAGTTAATTACTACTCCTAACAAATTATAACTCAGCAAGAATACAATCAAAGATAGATATGCTTGACATGAAAATTAGGGGTTTCATCAACACCCTAGTAAATTAACTTAGAACATAATTAAACACACAAATTAAACTAGAGTTGGTGCACTGGCTAATCTAGGCATAAGCTCATACATCACAATGCCTCACCATATTTATACATGCAAAACCCTAGTTTTCTCTAACACTCCAATTCGACAATAAATGTAAACCCACTCACCCAAAACTCTCAATTGTTGTCTCCTCTGCTAATTCGACTCTGGTAGCCATGCACCCGCTGTTGGAGAAAACCCTAACCCTAACTCTTTTTATCTCAGACTTAGCTTCTAGGGTGAAGAAGCTATGAAGGAGATAAATAGACATTAGGGGGTGGTGAAGGAGGTGGTACTGGTGCGGCTGTGGTGGCTGGTGTCAGGGGAAGGAGATGGTGGTGGCGAAGTCGGCTGCTGGTCGGGTGAAGGAGGAGGATGGGTTTTCTCTGAAACTGTCGGGGGAGGAGAAAGAGAAGAGAAAGAGAAATGGGGATTTGGTCAATGGGAGTAGGTGTAGGCGGTTTTGGTGTTGAGCGGGAGCAGCGAGAAATGATGTGATGGATGGAGCGACCGTCGGATGCAGAAGGGCGAGATCTCGCGGCTCAGAAGGAACGGGCTTGGATCCGGTTATGGGCCGGGTCTTGGATAGCTCAATCCCATGTCTTGTAAGTTGGGTTGCTTCTTGTTGGGTTGCAACTGATGCGCGCGCGGGCTTTGGCTTTCTGCTCCATAGACGCTCGTCTCCAATTTTCTGCTCTTTTGGCTCCTCAATTTCTCCGAGCTTTATTTACTACCTAAAAATACAAAATTAATTAGTACAAATATTTATTCTTGAAAACAAAGAAAATACAGAATTTGGGATAATATCTGATTTCTGAGCACAAAAGATGAGTTAAATGCCAATAAATAAATGTAGAAATATGCAATATTTGGCACTCATCAAGCAGGGTTCTAGATCGGAAAGGCAATCCTCAAGGTTGAACTGGCACTGAAGGTGGAGTTAGTGTCTCACACATTAACTCTAAGTGGATCAGGGTTCTAGGTGGGCAAGGAAATGCTCAAGGTGGAGTTAGTGCTTGCCTTCTCATTAACTCCAGGTGGAGTAGGATTCCTGGGCGCATAGTGACAATAATCATGATCGATGGGTAGCATATACATATGGTAATCATACGGTGGAGTCTGTTTGGATTGGTGAAGTGGTTTAATCTCGCCAAGGTGGAGATTGTTGGAGTATGTGGCGCGATAAACCACAAATGTATAGTTAGGGATAGTCCCACATGAAAAAAGAGGAGTACATGTGGAGCTTAATAAGCTTGGGCATCTCCTTACATGGCACCTGTTTATGGGTAAAAATCGTTTCCGCCGATTTTGGTAAATTCGGTAGGTGAGTGAGAAACTGGTTTAAACCCTAAACAAATATGCTGCACGTGAGCACTTTCTAGATTCGAGAGATCAATCTGTACAAGTCCGGCCTAAACCAAGAAATAGCCATTCCGGACTTGCTTCGGTCACAAAGTGGAGGAGAAGGGTTGATTTGGGGAGGGAAGCAAAGAAAGGTGTTGAGACCAGAATAATGCAGGAGAGTAGTGTCTCGACTTGTATCAGAAAGTGAAAGCTTCGGAAGCTTGCAAGAGATGAAAGCTTTTTTGGAGAGCTTGCAAAGTTGCCTTTTCTGAGAGTGTTGTGTTTTTCTCCTGACCGAGACTTGTTGTCTGGTGGAAATAGGTAAGACCAATTTATACAAGTCGAGATTGAAACGTACCCTGGCCTCATGAAGGAAGAGAGTAAAGGGTGAAATAATGGGAGGAGGTGGTAACCGCATGGTGTTTATGGGTGAAAACGTTTTCACCATTATTTCCTCATTTATTTGACCGCTTTATTCCTATTCACGCTTTCTTAATGTGAGCGTAGTGTACGCTGCATGCTGTGACCGCCAAACCAAGGCCCTGGAAAACATCCCCTAGTTTGTGTTGATGTCTCGAGTGTTGGTTTCACCTTGAGTGCAAGGGGCGCTGCCAGTCAAGAGTACAAAACAAAGCTAGGCTAAGTTTGCCTGTCTGAGTGGTGGTCAGGATTTGTCCGTGGGAAAGATAAATCAAGGGCTGTGGTTCTCCTGACCACCCCATACAACTCGCACACGTGGCATTAATTCCAATATTATGAATGAAAAATGAATACTCAAGTCAAGATATGGAATTTCAAAAATTATAACGGGGAGGTTCGAACTCATGACCTATTGTGTCATAAGAGTGGCCTCTAACCAGTGTTCCACCTTGGTTGGAATTGATAGAAAAGATAAATCAACAGTGGTGCTTTGTTCAACTTAAATACCATAATTGCTTTATTAATTAGTGTTTCACTAATTGCACATAATAAATAATCTATTCATTATAAAGTGTTTTATTAATTAGTGTTTCACTAATTGCTCATAATAAATGACTAATCATTTTTTAATTATAAATGTTTTCTTAATTAATTATAATATTTATTTCTATTAATAAGTTATTTTGATAAATAGAATCAATAGACATTTTCTCATGACAATGAGTAGTAGAAGAGGTGGAGGCCGAAAGATTAGTGGTGGTTAAGGGCGGAGCCAAGCACAATTATATTTATTTTTGTTCTTTTATCGTAAAATGGGATACAAAGTCCATTTTTCACATGTGTCCAACTTGCCAAGAATTTTTTCTCCCTCTCTCCTCAAATTCCTGGCTCCGCCCCTGGTTTGTGGTGGAAGAAGTAGTGACGGTGAATGCTGGTGAGTAGTGATGGACAATATTAATTTTATGTTGTCGTTACAACATCGATAACATCGTAGTGTGGAAGATGTGGTTGGTTGTTTTTAACACTTTTGATAAAGGAAGGTACCATATATTTCAGGGATGATATCATACAAGATAATATTTTCATGATCGTAGTTGGATCACCCAAATGGTACCCCTGTTATCTTTGGTACTATATCGTATAAATCATGATTTTTTAATGTTAAAATAAAATTGATTGCAATACAAAAAAAGCATATATACACGGAAAAAAATAATAATGAAACTAATCAATTGACGAAATTTTGTTCAATCTAAACCTCATACATGGCATTTGTGATTGAAAATTAGAATTGCGTCCAACAACCTACATGGGATGGGCGGCAGTGATGGTGGCAGTGGTGGAGTCAAAAATTGACATTGAGGAGGCCTATTTTTTTTAAAAAAAAAGAAACATTTAAACTTTGGTGGACTAAACCATAAATATATATGGACAAAGTACTATTTATAAAATAAACTAAAAAATTTATGTAGTTATTAAAAATTTAAGGGGTTAGAGCCAGGTTAGTCAACCCTTGGCTCCGCCACTAGGTGGTGGTGGATAAAAAAAGTGGATTCATATGGTTTTATGGTGGTGGCGGGTATTGGTGAACAAAAACATATTATGCTAATTTTGATCATTCTAATGTTAAAATAAACTCGATAAAACACATGTCAAAAAAGAGAAAAATGTGTCCAAAAAAAATTAAAACACGGTTCAAATGTTATATTATAAAGTATAAAATGTGGTTGATCATTCTAATGTTAAAATAAACTTTAAACGATAAAACACATGTCCATTTTAAAAAAAAAATTGGTGCAATCAATTGCCATGTTATGTAATAACTAAACGAACGACACGAATCAAGATCAAAACATATGAAATTATTTATTATCGATTTGTTTATGTAAAGAGTGGTCAAGATTTGTCCTTGGCAAAGATAAATGATTAATTAAATTTCTATTATAAATGTCCCTTTAATAATCTAACATAAATACATAATTTTACTAAAAACTATATTAATTCTAATGGTGGTAGTGGAAGTAGGGTTAGTATAAGCGGTGGCGGGTGTTTGTGAATGGTGGAGGCGGTAACATTACTATTGGTGGAAGAAATAGTGGCGGTGGATGGTTTTATGGTGGTGCGGGTGTTGGTAATAGTAGTGTATAATAATAGTTTTTGCTTTTTAGTGAGTTTTATTGTATTGTGAAAGATGTAATTGGTTGTTTTTAGCATGATTGATAAGGACAAAAACCAAATATTTCGAGGATGATACCGGAACGTATAAGACAATATGATCATGACTGTTCGATCACCCGTATTATATAAAGGCAATTGGTGTACCCGTGTAAGAGAACATTATCGCTCTCTCAAGTACTATTACATTCTTTTTCCTGAAAGACCATCAATGTCGAGTTGTTTCGCGACAACTACCTTCAAAGACAACAACTTTCACTCAATTCCCGATATAAAACCTTATTGACCGGGAAAATGTATTTGCATTCTAAAATATTTGTTTGAAAATTATGTTTGTTCATCAAAATCATCATAAAAAACTCTAAATCATAAATCTAAATTTCGCCTCCGATGTTTATAGAATATTTTTTATATTTTACATTCTCAAATCATGCGACCTCTTGATGACAAATCAACAATATCAAATTACGGATCAATATGTATAGGTTTCATTCATTTTGGGTTAGAAGGTAGAGTAGACACGAGATGGGTAGATCACACGCAGAACATGACTGAGAATACTTCAATAATTTGGTCAAGAGATAAGGTCAAAAATTTAAGATTAACTTTCTATATGACTAATTAGATCGGCTTCGATAGGAGCTGACTAAAATATGGATTAATAATAATTTTTACGTAAGACAATTACAAAATATAGTTTGGCTAACTCTGCCTATGTAAAGAGTGGTCAAGATTTGTCCTTCCTCAATTGCTATGTTATGTGAGAAGAAGGTGATATCTAAGATTGAGGTATAATTCAAATCTATGAGATTCATAACATTTACAATTGGATGCCTTGAAAAAATTGACGTGTTGTTATTATTATTACAGGCAAGGGATACATTGACCACACTTGCGCAAATATCTCACTTCGCAAATGATTGGTGTTGCCTATACTGTCTAGAATGCAACGAGGAATTTGAGGAAACAAGGCACCAGAAGCAGTGTCCGGAGTATTTTGGATATAGTAACTTAGACTCGATGTAATACTTATGTTCTTTTTTTTTTTTTTTTTAGTTTTTCCACAATCTATTTATTTAAGAAAAATGAACATTGCAAATACATAACATCAACAAAAATTAGACAGATTGTGTTTGACAATAATGGATACTGATGGTCCGAAAAAAGACAAATTGTTGTACAGAAAACTTCGATAAATTGTTGTAGAAGAATTGTTTTAGGGATATAATTTATCGGATTACTTGATAAGTCTAGTTGAATGAAATTTTAGCGAGGTATAACTATTTATTGAAGTTCTATTGAAATCACATAAAGTTCATACGAATAATGAAAGAGGTAAGATGACATCAAGTTTAAAGTTAGTAACAAACATAATATGGATAACTAAAATGTTAAAAACAAACAAGATATATAAACTTAGAAAGTCGTGGGACTTGAAGAGGCCAATTTTGAAAACTACAGTCTTAGAAAGCAACGATCCACAATACCATAATTTTTTTTTATAAATATTCAACGTAGAATATGTCAACTTTTGGTAAAGGATCTATTGACAATCTATTAATTTGAAATAGGATCATGGAGTACAATATGTGTTCAAGGTTCTTTATGAGGTAATGTGTCGCCAGATTGTATTCCAAGTGAAGGTAGGAACATACGGAAGTGACAAAATGTCCAAGACTTTTGAAGTTACCAAAGCCTTCGTTAAGACGAATTGCTGGGCACAATACTTTGTTGAAGATTTAATGGCAGAGGTTCGCATATATACAATCCTTCGAAAAGGTAATGGGTACACATTTTAAACATTGTCATCTAATGGGTGTTGAAAAATTACAGGAAAATCATGTCATATTGGATAGTTTGTATCATTCGTTCGATGCAAAAAAATAATATTCTCTGCCTATTTGGAGCATCGACAACATGACCATGATAGATGAGTAAGCTGGAGCGAAATAGGAGCATGTGAAGACTTTTATGGACGATATTTATTAGTTGATTTCACTGAGATGAGCGCTGCTGACGACATATTTCCAAAAATATTTAAACTTCCATGTTCATGTAGAGCATTATCTCATTATAATCAATGAACCTAAATAAAAAAGTGTCTGGAAGTTAAGATTATATTTCTTTCGTTTGAGCAAATCTCCGGCGGTAAAATATTAAAGAAAAAAACAAAGTAAAAAAGAAAGGAAAATCCCAACTATTTTTATGACAAACACATATTAAATCATAAGGAGTTGATAAGTATTCGGGACACAAATTATACGATATATTAAAAATGAACCAACATCATGGCCCGTGCCATTACGACACGGGTTAAGGGCTAGTATTGTTACAAAACATGAAAGTTTACAAAGTCCTTCTAGTTTGTGTAATATTTTATCCGTATGATTCTCTCTTCTTATTCTCTCGATCCAAATTCAATTTCTCAACCTTTTGGTCCTTTCCCTCCCTTACCATGTTTTGTCTCTGCAACTAAAGTTCAAAGATGCAAAATTGAGAAACAACGATAGAAATAAGTTTCACTTCTATAGTCAATTACCCTTCTCGCTCTTGAATTGCAATAAACACCCGTAAAACCTTTAGTTCTGGAAAATAGCAGAAGACTAGCTTAATTCGAGTAGACAAGAGAAAGAAGATGTAATTTTGAACAAATATTACATATTCCTTTATAATATGTGAGGCAATCAGTTGAATACAAAAATGGAATGATAAATTAAATTATAATTGGATATTAGAGTGATTGAACTTCCCAACACGTAATGAAAATTACATATCCTCTTATCTGTTAAGTCATCACTTTCATCAAATTGAATTTGAAACCCAAGTATATTAACAGAGTAGTTTATATATCTACATCCATCTTTATGTGGACATAAAATGGAAATTGATTTCCATCATAATATTTATTTTCCGTTCATCTTAAAGGTTCCCAATATCTTAAATTTAGGGTTTAGTTACCATTAGTGAAGGAATACCGTAAATAAGAAGAGGATAAAGAGAGGTAAGCTAGGTTATCAAGGATTTGTAATTGCCCAACATGATTAAGGATATAGTTGTAAGTACTAAGTTGTAACGGTATTAATGTTTCTAGTTATAATCTTAACTAAAAAATAAAAGAACACCTTTAAGATGATATAACGGTAACTAACCTGCTAGCTTATATTGAAGTTATAACCGACAGTGCGTGTAGACACCCCAATTTTGCAAATGCCGCGAAATCGTATCCGAAACGGTCTTAGATATTAAGTAAGATAGAGGCCTATAATCATGGTCATGAGGAAGAAACCAAAACGGGTGAAAGACCAAAATTCTGTCCACTAAGTGTTAAACCTGGGCTAAATAAACTAGTTCCCACTAGTGATACAGGTGTATCTATACTCCTTTAGGGAACTTAATTAACCTCAAGCTAAGTTGAGGGAAGAAACCTATTCTAGGCATGAATCCTTGTTTAGGCAGAATTCCTAGTTAGGGAAGAGTTTTGTTTTAGGCTATACTCTTAGTTTAGGAAATAGATTCCTAATAGAAGTCCTTGATCGGCTAAGTACGATGAAGACTATAAATAGAGAGCTTTGGCTAATAGCTAAACAGATAGATACTAGGCACAGAAAACCTAGAAAAAGCTTACGACAATATTTGCGCAAGCTTAGCAAACAATTTAAGGTTAATCCACTGTTTAGAGAAGATTGTGAGCGTAACAAAGAGAGAATTGTAATCGTTTTCTTCTTCATAATCTAATAGAAGATATTTTCTTCGAATTATTACTTGTGTTCCGTTTTCTAAGTTTCTCGTCTATTATTATTCTGAATTCCGCCTCTATAATAATAGTCACCAAGGTACAGAGATCAACACGTATCAAGTTGGCATCACGAGCAAGGTTAGTTTTTAGGGTAAATCCATGTGGTTTATGGTTTTCACTAGATCTCTCTACATAAAGCTTGGTGAGGTACTCGAGAAGTTGGAAGACGTTAAGAAAACAAGGGGATCAGGGATGACAAAGTCAGATGGTGACCCTAAGGAAGGCGAACCACAAACTATGGAAGAAAAGGTGGCTACGCTGAGGATGAGACATGAAGTCTATTCAAGTTACCCTTCAGGAATTGAGTGAATGTATTCGTTCTCATACACCTAAGAAGAAGACAAAGAAAAAGGTTACACCTTCACTTGAAGCTTCGGAAAAAGATGATTCTGAAGAAGACGATTCAGAAAAAGAAGAAGAAGAGGAAGATGATGAGGATGAAGAAAAGGAGAAAGAGTTTCTTAAAAGTCCTACATCAACTAAACCTCATGGTAAGAATCTGAAAATTGATTTTCGTGTTGATATTCCACTTTATGATGGGAGTGTCGATGTAGAAAAATTAGATGATTGGATTGAACGTCTAGAGACGTATTTCTCTTTCTTTGAATATGGTTCAAAGGAAAAGATAGCTTTCGCGGCATTGAAGCTACAAAAGCATGCTCTAACCTGGTGGAAAGCTTATCAAAGACAAAACCTAGGTAAAAGAGTATTGTCGTGGAAAAGATTCAAGGCGATTGTAAGGAAACAGTTTTATCCGGGTGGCTACCTTGAGGAGAGATGGTTCAAGTGGTACAACTTGAAGCGGACTTACAACCAAACCGTACAAGAATATACTTGAATTTCGAGAATCAAGCTATGATCTTGGACTTAGACTTGGGGGATTATGTTATCTACATGAAATATATTTCCGGGTTCCATGAGTATATACGGAAGGAGTTGAAGATGTTTTCGGTGGATACTATCTCCGAAGAAAGTATAAAAGCTAATGCCATTGAGGGCAGGCTTAAGAAATCTGATTCAAAGGGAAATACTAAGGTGAAATATGGAGGTACCACTGTGAAAGGAGGTGAAAGGAGCAAAGAATAAGGGAAGTCTAGTGACAAGGAAGGTTTGTCTTGCACCCATTGCAAGCAAACAGGTCACATTGTCGACAAGTGTTGGGTTAAGAACCCTCATCTAAAGCCTAAAGGGTTGCAGAGGAAAGAAGCCAAGAAGACAGCAGTAGTCGCTCAAACTCCAAAAGAAGTCCACGGACTAACGGAACCCAATTCAAAACTTTCTCTTATGACAGGGGCAAAAGAAAGACCTTCAAAAGATGATCTTAGGGAGCAACTCTTCACAGTGAAGATGCAAGTCAAAACTTCACTAGTTGATGCTGTTATTGACCCGGGAAGTCAGAAGAATTTGCTTTCAAATTCTTTGGTGCAGAAGTTAGGGTTGAAGACTTTCAAACATCCAAAACCATACCCTTTAGGATGGCTTCAAAAGGAAGGGGGCTTACAAGTTTCACAGCTGTGCACGTTCAAATTTGCTCTAGATGAGTCATATATTTATGAAGTTACATGCGACGTAGTTCCTTTGGATGTTTGACAGGTGGTACTAGGTAGTCCTTACCTATGGGATAGAGATGCAACTCTACACATGAGGGAACAAAAGTACACCTTTACCAAAGATGGATAAAGTTTTGTGATTCGGGCTATTGATTCTCCTCTTGAGGGAGCAAGTTTGATCACAGCCACTCAGGCTAAGCGGTTGGTGAATGCTAGCACAAAGTTTATTCTCCTTGTGATCCGTTCTCTTGAGGAGAATCCGAGTAGAGTTTGTTTGGCAGCCTTGACTGCACAACAAGAAGATGACCTAGAAAGGTTGAAGTTGAAGTACAAGGATTTATTTTCAGATGTCACGGGATTACCGCCAAAGAGGAGTGTGGAGCATGAGATCATGTTGACCGGGGAGAGTTCTCTTCCTAATGTAGGTCTTTATCGCACGACCATAGAGGAATCTAATGAGATCAAGAAACAAGTCTATGAACTATTAGAATTAGGAATGATAGTGCCAAGTGCTTCACCTTGTGGATTAGCGGTGTTGTTGGTTCCAAAGAAAGATGGAGGCTGGCGCATGTGTATTGATTATAGAGCGTTGAACAAGATCACAATCAAGAATCGCTACCCTTTACCTAGGATAGACGACATGATGGATCAGTTGGAAAAAGCTCGAGTCTTTACAAAGTTGGATTTCAAATTCGGATATCACCAAATGAGAGTTCGAGAAGATGACACATGGAAAACTGCTTTCAAAACCAAACAAGGCTTGTTTGAATGGTTGGTGATGCCTTTTGGTTTGTGTAATGCTCCAACGTTTATGCGTTTGATGAATGATTTGTTACGACCTTTTATAGAAGATTTTGTGATTGTTTACTTGGATGATATCCTAATATACAAAGCGAGAACTTGGGAAGAGCATCTCGTTCACGTTGAGAAGGTGTTTAAAGTATTACATGAAGGCCAACTGAAGTTGAACGTAAAGAAGTGTGAGTTTGGGAAGGAGGAGTTAGTGTATCTCGGATTTATTGTTGGTGGTGGGCAACGGAAGATCGATCCAAGGAAGGTTGAAGTGATCACTAAGTGGCCTAGACCTAGTACTGTAACTGAAATCATGAGTTTCTTAGGGGCTTGCTCCTACTTGCGTAAGTTTATCCGACATTTTTCAAATATTGCAGGACCATTACATGGTTTGACGGGAGCTAAGGCAAAGTTTGAATGGCAGCAAACTCATGAAGACGCTTTTAAGTTACTAAAAAGAAAGATTTCAGAAGCACCAGTGTTGGCATTGCCTAACCTACAACGTACTTTTGAAGTTAAGACCGACGCTTCTAACTATGCATTGGGAGGAGTGTTGTTACAGGATGGTAAACCAAAGGAGTACCATTCGGGAATTGTTCTCAGTGCTATTAAGAACTACGCACCTTATGACAAATAATTTTATGCTTTATATCAATGTATCAAACATTGGCGAGTGTATCTCTTAGGTAAAGAAGTAGTGGTACATTCAGATCACAAACCGTTGGAGTATCTACATGCACAGACGAAACTACAACAAGCCCGGCACATGAAGTGGATGTCTTACTTGATGACTTTCAATATTCTCATTAGGTACAAGAAGGTAGTAACAAACAAGTCAAGCAGATATGTTATCTCGACCTCCCGCCCGAGCATTAATGGTGGCCATGAGAATTCAGCCAATTGTCCCTCAAGAGTATGCGGAATAATACGCATCCATCAAAGACTTCAAGAAGGTGTTAGAAGGTGTAAATAGTGGTTTGAAAAGCGAGTATGAACTCCGAGATGGATTGTTATATAAAGGTCAGTTACTTTGCATACCAGAATATGGAGATCGTTTACAGTGGTTGAGAGAGGCACACACTTCCAGAGTTGTTGGACACTTTGGGATGAATAAAACTTTACTTAACCTCCGGTGTTATGTCTTTTGGCCGAAGATGCAAGATGATGTGACTAAGTTAGTTAGAGGGTGTAAGTTGTGCAGCACATCTAAACCTTCCAACAGAAAACGTGGGTTATATCTACCATTACCGCACCATCAAGGCCTTGGGAGAGTATTTCTATGGATTTTCTTGGTGGGTTACCAAAGACCAAGTCTGGTCATGATTACTTGTTCGTTGTGGTCGACCGATTCAGCAAGATGATTGCATTAATTCCATGTACAAAGACGGTAACGGAGCCGGTGCAAGAAAGCTCTTTTTGAGCGCGTGTGGAAGCATTTTGGTTTACCTACTTCGATTATTTTGATAGGGATAGTTGGTTCCTTAGTCACTTTTGGGATTCTTTATGGAAGATGATGGACACTAGGTTGAAGAAGAGTATAGATTTTCATCCACAAACAGACGGACAAACAGAAGTGGTCAATAGGACTATGGTTCACATGTTAAGGGGATATAATTCTAAGCATCCTAAAACTTGGGATGAGAGTTTACCCTATCTACAGTTTGCTTTCAATAGAGCAGTTCACGTTCTTGGGGAAATCTCCTTTCGAGACGTGCTATGGTTACTTACCACCTAGTCCTTTCGATCTAGTATTTTCTAGTGACACCTCAATGGGGGAAAGGAAGGAAGTGAACGGCAAAATGCACAAAAGTTCTTGGAGAAGATATCTCGATTCATGCGATTTGTTGAAGCACAACTAAAGAAGTCACAAGCCAAATACAAAGCAAAGCATGACAAGCATCTTGTACCTTGTAATTTTGGTATTGGTGACTTGGTATGGTTAAAATTAGGTAAGGAACGACTGAAGGGGGAAGGTAAGAATTTGAAACCATTGAGGTATGGACCATTTCGTATTCTCAATCAGATTGGTGACAATGCCTTTCGTCTAGATCTGCCGCCTTATCTAGGAATGTACTCGGTTATAAATGCCGAATACTTGAAGTTGTTTGAACCACCATTACTTGATGATGACGGCGACGACACTATGATCTTACCACGAGTAGAAGACTTATGGTTTGATAGAGAGGAACCACTCAAGGAAGACTGCATATTGGAGCGACGAGTGACTAAAACACGACAAGGAGAGAAATAAGCTTTTCTAATTGGATGTGAAGGTCAAGTTCCTAGCAAGGCTAAGTGGTTTAACAAGTTCCCTAACCTTCATTTTTAACTCTCAGAGGAGTTCAAGTTCTTAAAAGGGGGACCCATGATACAGGTGTATCCGTACTCCTTTAGGGAACTTAATTAACCTCAAGCTAAGTTGAGGGAAGAAACCTATTCTAGGCATGAATCCTTGTTTAGGCAGAATTCCTAGTTAGGGAAGAGTTTTGTTTTAGGCAATACTCTTAGTTTAGGAAATAGATTCCTAATAGAAGTCCTTGATCGGCTAAGTACGATGAAGACTATAAATAGAGAGCTTTGGCTAATAGCTAAACAGATAGATACTAGGCACAGAAAACCTAGAGAAAGCTTACGACAATATTTGCGCAAGCTTAGCAAACAGTTTAAGGTTAATCCACTGTTTAGAGAAGATTGTGAGCGTAACAAAGAGAGAATTGTAATCGTTTTCTTGTTCATAATCTAATAGAAGATATTTTCTTCGAATTATTACTTGTGTTCCGTTTTCTAAGTTTCTCGTCTATTATTATTCTGAATTCCGCCTTTATAGTAATAGTTACCAAGGTATAGAGATCAATACGTATCAACTAGTCATGGAGTCCACAATGGACTACACACAATGAGCCAAAATTGATAAACTAGTTGCCTCCTGAAGTCCAAGTAAGTTGGACGTACACCAAAAGTGATGATCCACTAAATCCGTAGTCCAAAGTTGGACGTCCATCCCAACAAATGAGCAAGAATGTCGACACTTTAGCTTAGTCTTGTTCGCAAGTCATTCCATTTTAATAAGATCTTGGATTAAAGGATATTTTGGCTATTTTAGTTAAGGAGATTAAAATGATTTTTGAGGATTTTTATTAATTGGAAATAATAATAATTTAAATGGCTAGAGAATTTAGTTTTTAATATAGGTCATTTTAATCCTGGGGTAGTTGTTGACGGAATAAAGCTATAAATAGGGTATCATTTTTAGAGTTTGGTGGAGGTTCCGATAGAAACCTAGGATTTCGGATTAGCTTCTGGCCAACTAATCAATCTAAGTAAGTCGGGTGTCTTTTTTAGTCCAAAAACTAAAACTAGCATTAGACATAGAGTAAAGGAAATATTAGGAGTCACTGCTATACCACTACAAGATAAATACTTAGGTTCACCGTTATTTACAAATAGATCAAAAATTCAGTGTTTTGAACCTCTGGTGGATAAAATGAAACTTAGGATACATAGTTGGAATGGAACTAATCTAAACAATGTAGGGAAAACAGTTATGATTAAAAATGTCACTTCCTCCCTTTATGTGTATCAAATGAACTGTTTTAAGATTCCTATTAAAATATGTAATAGTATCACAAAACTCCAAAGAAATTACTGGTGGGGAAAAAATGAGAAAGGTCTTAATGAAAGAGGTAAAAAAGGGGTATGTTTAAAGAATTGGGACTCGGTATGTCAATCACTTGAAGAAGGAGGACTGGGAATTAAGAATGTTAAAAAATTTAACCTAGCTATGATAGCTAAGATGGGTTGGAGGTTAAAGGAACATCCAGATTCTCTTTGTGCCTCCATCCTCAAAGCCAAGTACTATCCCAATTGTGATATATTGCACATAAATACTGTTCCTAATAAGAATGATAGTTGGATTTGGAAAGGAATGCTAACTCGGCATTCAACGAGATAAAAAGTATTGTTTTTGGGAATTAGGAAATGGAACCAACATTAACATTTGGGATGATTTAAAGATTCCGAAAGGATTCCTCCCATGCAAAAACCTCAAATCGGAACTGATAATTTCATTAAAGTCAGTGATCTTATTACCATGCACCATACTTGGGATTTACTTAAACTCATCTAAATGTTTTGATGATGAAACTATAGAGAAAATAAAGATTATTTCAATTCCTATTGCTGATAAGGAAGATACTCCTCATTGGACCCTAAACCACAAAGGTATGTTTTCTGTGAAATCTTTATATGACCAAATAAATACTAATGGTAATGCTCATAAAAAATGGAACATGATATGGAGTATGGATACTACTCCTTCAGAAAACAATTTATCTCGAAAGCGACTAATGCTATTCTCCCTAATAGTATGAGAGTATCACTGTAATCCCGGACATAGATACTACTTGTAAACTTTGTAACGAAGGACAAGAATCTTTAACACATCTTTTTCTTCAATGCAATTATGCTACCCAAGTATGGTTGCATCTTAACTTTTCTATGCAGTTTATTCTTAATGGAACTTCTAATTTTCATGCTTGGCTAAGTGATTGTTTTGAAAATCCAAAAAGAGGAAATTTTGGAATAGATTGGAATGTGCTTTGTAGCATAATAATATGGTACATTTGGAAAGCAAGGTGCAACGTAGTGTTTAAAAAGAAAAGCCAGAATAGTGCAGTCACATCGAATAACATTTTAAAGTTTATCAATAGCTATAACATTGTTAACAAAGCAGGTTTTAACATAATGCAACAACTTTACTATAATCCTCACATTGATGAGACTCTTCATATTACTTCTCAACCATTGGAAGGACCAACGCCAAATTTGGCAATGAAACTAAATATTGTTTTTACTTTTATGAACTCTACAACAGAATTGGTTTAACTTTGTGTGACTTTACAGAACAATAAGAGAAGCTAGAGGATTGCACGTAGATTGTACCACCATAGAAGAATTAGAGAAAATGGGAGCAGATGCGACTTTTCCGATGTGGCGACTAATTGAGTGGACATTTTATCTCTTTCGAGAGCAACTCCGAACCTACTCTCTGTGGTTCAAATGTATCTTTGAGGCCGAGAAAACAAAGATACCGGGATTAGTGAAGATTTTGGAAACAACACAAAGTTCCATATAAACTTTTTAGCTCAAGAATTTAAATTAATCACCGGAGAACCCAAATGATTTGGGCAACTAGATTTTCTTTTTTTGTAACAAATATGATATCACTCATAATTGGTTAGACAATAGTTTAAGAGATATGCAAATTTATTTAAACATTCAAAATTGGAATGAAGATGTAACATTGTACCGTAATTCCTCTCATGGGAATTATAGTACTTCTCTATCAATGGTATGAGGGAAACCTCTTTTTCTATAAAAAAAAAAAGATAGAAACCTAGGAGAAAAATAGGGAGGCAATTTGGTAGAGAAATCAGTAGAGATTAGGGAGAAAAAATTCTCTAAAGAAATCTGGAAAGAAGAGTTAGAAATCAGGAGGATCTTTACGGTCGAACAATATTAATAGTTGGGAATATAATTTTTTTGGATACGATTGCACGGCGGACGTTTATTTGTTGGCTCTCAATCTAAGTGACATCGGAACAATTTTCACAGCAAAAACAGGTCTCCTTCAATTACTCTTTCTTATTTATATTTTGTCTAAAGTCATTGTATATTAAACGAGTTAGCTTGGAAGTGTCAAAGTTTCAAAGTTAAATAAGGTCAGTTGAACTAATTACTGTTTAATTAAGAATCTTGTCTTCTTGCATTTACCTGAATCAGACATTCATTTTTGGATTAATAATATACAGAGCATGGAAGTTATAAGGTGCTATAGTTAGGTGTCGTATTCTTTGTTTGCATGAAATAAATAGTGACAAGATCTCTTGTTGCATGTTCACGTGTCTTTTGCCGGCGCACAATAGTACGCATTCTTTTTAGCTAAGCTGCATATACGACCTAGTACTGGATGTTCGGTTTATAGCTTAGGGATTTATTTGTTTTCCTTTGTTTCTTAGTAATAATAATGATAATAGTCCCCTTTCTCCAATAATAATAGTAATAATAATAATTTTTGCTTTAGAATTTAATTTAATTAATCATCAGGAGTCTAATAGTTTGGTATTTTTGCAAGTTTATAATATTGTTAAGTTTGATTATTTCATATATATTTTTGTGATCCAAACCCTTTTATCCCAATTATAAAGTAGAGGGCAATCTTCGGATTGGACGGGTTAGGTGCCTCACACCTTCCTAGCCCGTATCTTGATTCCCGGATCTATCTCTGAATATTAGGACCAGTGCTTATTTTGGGTCTCAACTCCCTAAGTTGGGTGACGGCTTCGATAATAATAATTTCCCTTAATAATAAATTTACTTGTGTATTCCCATTTTGGATATTTGAGAGATCTTCACGGATTTGGACGGTATCTACCGTGCGGGAGAGCATGGCCCTTACAATTATCGATTTAATACTTTTAATGCATGATTACGATTATGGATGACAAGTATAAGATTTATGACCAAAATAATACCACATTCACATAAATATATGAAAAGGTTTTCTTGCATGTTGATTAAAATTTGGGAATTCGGGTACGTATTAATTTTGATATTTAAATCTCAGGAAGAAACAATGTCAAATAAATTGGAAAATGAAAGCACACACTTTTTATTAAGTAGGTTCAACTGGCATCTTTTTCTCATCTTCATTCACTTAATTTTACTAGTAGTTGTTACTTGAAAAAGTGCGTATTTCAAAAGTGTTGGTGCTTGTGATTGTGGTGGAAAGTGTAACTTTTCTGAAATAATATGAATCAAACTCTTACATTTCACTTGACTGCACGACTAAATATATCTAAAGAACAACTGAAATCTACTTGAAAGTTGCAGTGGAGATTGTACATGTACGTGTAAGGTGTGGGATAACAAAAAACAAGAAAAATAGCTCACACATGTGCATAAACAATGTAAGTTAAGTGTAAGAATCTGGTGGATTATTACCCGTCCTTTAAGCTGAACTGGGATGCATAGAAGACCTTCAACCTGTCCTTCAAAAACTGAAATCTTGGTCCATGTAGAGGCTTAGTGAAAAATTTGGCTACTTGATCCAAAGTTGAAGGCAATTGAAGTATGTGTTATCCTACCACGGGATTTAAGACTAAAGACAAATAACAAATAATTAATATTATAGCAAGAAGATCCCTAAGAAGCTGACAAATTCGGATAACTTCAACTACAGACTGAGCAAGAGATTTTTACCCAAGTAACCCACTAGTGTACCTTTTGTCATAAGGATAGCCAACCCAATCGGCATCACTATTACCAAATATCAATCGTACCATTTAGAAAATAAAATCCATGATCAATAATGCCTTTAATAAATCTCAAAACTCTCTTGGCAGCAGTTAGATGAGTTGATGTAAAATACCGCATGAACGAACAAACTTGTTGCACAAAAAAACTAATTTGTTGTCTTTCCAAGTTAGGTATTGGAGAGTACCCATTAGAGACATATATTCAGTTGGATCTGAAGGAGGATATATACCGTTAATAACACATAAAAAATGCTTTGGAGGAGCTGCTGTTGAGCAATGCTTTACACTTAACATATTGGTTATGATGAGCAACTCAATAGCGTATTTAGTCTGGTAAGAACTATACCAGAATCTTATTTCTTGACATGCAAGCCTAAGAAGTAAGTAAGAGCCTCGAGACTTTTAATAAGAAACTAAGAGCCAAGAGAATCAAATACTTGAGAGAAAACTTCCTGACAATTGCCAGTGATCAAAATGTCATCAGCATAGACAAAAAGAATAATAAATCCCTTACCGAGTCTATGAACAAATAGAGAGTTGTCAGTTTCTAAAAAAACAAATCCAAGAGCATGAGCCCTATCATACCAAGCTCCGGAAGCTTGCTTCAGGCGACACTAGAACTTGTGAAGCTTGCAAACGTAGTTGGGGTGATATATATCAACAAAGCTTTGGGCTTGAGACATAAGCACCTCTTTTTAAAGGTAAATATAATGAAAACATTACGAACAATTTAACATCAATATGAGAAATCATCCGTTCATGATGAACAACAAAAGGCAAGGTGAGTCTAATTGTGGTGGCTTAGCAACGAGATTGAAGGTTTCAAAATAATCAAGTCCTGCTTGCTTATACAACCCTTTTGAAACAACCCTAAACTTACATTTTTCAAGAGAGTTTTGAAGATATAGACTCATTTGAAACCAACAACAATGGCTGAAGTTTCAATTAGAACTAGTGACCGTTACCAATTCAAATGAGAGCATTAAATTCATTAGCCATTATTTTGCTTTAAAAAAGATACTCATTATAATTAGCTTATGCAAATTTAGATGGAGTGATGGAAAACTAGTGCATGAATAAGATTCAGGTATATGATGTCTTGTAATAAATATTGATGACTTGCGCTTAAAAGTTACAGATTTACCCATAATAGGCATAAATGATCGTTGGCAGAAAATACTTGAATCTTGAGGCAGAGATCCAAATTGGTAGGTGAAGCATAAGTAGATATAGTAGGAGTGGATACAAGAGAAGTTTTCTACTCCTTTCTCTCTCTCTCACTCCTTCTTCTCCAACAACACCGTCAAGAACAACCCTTCTCTGCTCGGATCTAGTCCATCTTCATTATTATTTTTTTATTTTATTTTTTTAAAAAAAAAAATTTTACCAGACAGCAGCGGTAATTGAACCACTAACCTATATAACATGGGAGTTCAACCCCTAGCCAACTGGGCTAATCCCAGTTGGTTAAATTATTTTTTAGGTTAGTTACTAGTTTAGTGTAGTTTTTATTATGTTTCCTACTCATCTACACCATTATGGTGGTTTTATCTACTCTTTTGAGGTTTATCTTTTCTTTGAACGCGCAATTGGGGGATAAAAAAACTAATTGGGGGATATGAATTACTAACTCCATCCAATAATATCCGTTAAGGGGTGTTTTTTGGGGGCAAAAATACTAAAATACCCTTCCATCTAAATTAAAATTTAAAACTAAAACTAAAAATCAAAATCAAAATCAAACCCTAACAAGTTCTTAAAGATAGGCTAAATTGAATTGTTATTGAGAAAGAAGAAGAAGAAATGGCTTTATTGAGAAGGTACATGATACCTAATCATATTTAAAGTGTTGTTGTTGTTTTAAAACTTCGTTTGGGTTAGAATCATAAACTTTCACTCCACTCCTACTTATGTTTATGATGAATACCCTACTATTTTTTTTGTTCCTAGCGTAGTTTTTAGGATGAATACCATGCCAGGTACTAGTGCTTTTGGCATGGTTTTTTTATGATGAATACCATGCAGGTACTAGTTCCTAGATGGTTTTTTTTGAATACCATGCCTAAACACTTGTTATTTCAGACAAGTTTTCAGTATATTTTGTCCTCAAACCGGCACGGTACTTTGGGAATCAACCATGTTTTAGGCACTACTACCCAAGCATGCTCGATAATGAACTTTCTATGCCTAGGTAGTGTACTTCCAATTTTCAAAATTTGGGAATATTGTGTACCGGCATGGTGAAAGTATGAAAACCATGCCGGCACTGAGTTTTTCAGGCGCAACAATGGCGAATTCAATGAAAAAAAAATCAAATTTTTATACATTAATACCTATATATGAGTATAATTGGAGCACTTATATGTTCAGCTAGTTTACTTTCCTGGGTTGGTTCTTCACCTAAACTTTCATGATCATAAATATCTTGATTTGATGTTGTTGCATCAACAAATTCAATTATAATGATTTATTCTAATGATTATCAAACTAATCTATTAACTTAACTAATTATATTTAACCACTAAATATGATTAGATAAGGGGTGACCCTGATTTGATATTTAAATCCAGTTTTTGTCTTTTTCCTCTATCCCCCAATTAGTTTTTTAATCTCCCAATTGCGCGTTCTTTTCTTTAATGGCGATTCTTGGTTATTGGGTTGGGTTTTAAGATCAATAGTGATGCTCTCCGTGCTCTCCAACGACGAAATCTTCATCTTGGTTGTCTCCGGCGATGGAATCTTCATCGGAATCTTCATCATCAACTTATCCGGTGATGAAATCTCCATAGGTGGTCTTTTTGACGACGGAAGCTTCATCAATAGTTAAAAGAGATCCGAGTAAATCCCTCCTACATTGGGGGCACATATTTCTATAGAAGAAAAACAAACTAAATGGTTGGAAGTTAATTCCGAGATGATCCATCCTTCTTCTGATTTAATCGGATCTTATTCATACTTGTATTTGTCTTATTCCGATAATCCTTCTCTTTCTCTTGTCGGATTTCTCCGGTATTGTACTTCTCTTATTTTCAATCTTAAACTCATTGTAATCTCAAATTTTCATTAATGAAAAGGTTCCTTAAAAAAAAAAAAAAAAAAAAAAAAAAAAAAAAAAGTGGATACATAACCAAAATATGGAAGAGAATTCGGAGAATTCTTCATTAGAGACCACAGGTGTCTCCAAACAAGAATAACTATGGGATTATCAGAGACTACAATTTCTTAATTAGTAAGAAAATTATAGATCTCTATACTAGTTACCTGTAGATATATATACGAATCAAAGTTGAAAAAGAACTAAAATCATCAGAGAGATAAGGTAATGTGGTAACAAGTTCATTGTCACTAACAACTGATCCAACAACAACCAAAACATCCATAAATCTCTTAATCTCATTTAAGTAAGAAGCAACAAAAAGATTACCTAATTTGACCGGCCGAAGTTTAGTTCTGGGTTGAATAACATGTATTGCAGAAAGTTTTGAGAATTAGCTTCAATACTAGTCCATAAAGTATGAGATGTCGTTTCACTAGCCGGATATGGAATTACCAAATTAAAAACTGTTGGATTAATCAATAAAATGATAATATTCATTTTTCAATAGGGATATTCAAGATTTATCATAATACTCTGCTAATTTGTGGTAGACTAATTTAGACAGGGACGAGCACCATCAATCAAATCCGTAACATCGATAGAATTCACGCTTTTCATGTGAGAAAGTTATTTTCTGTGGGTTTTACTGGTATTATCCTCACAAATTGATTAAGAGGATTTTAAAAATTAATCGAACATTTGTCATGATTAAATATTAGAAAGTAAAAACAGAAAGATTACTAAGATTTGAGAAAGATTCAAGAAAGAAAACACATATTTTTGATGAAATACTAAAAACATACTTCAAAACAAGAACATCAACTTTGAAATCTTGACACTGAATTTAACCAAAAAACTCCGTCAATAGAGGAAAAGAAAGAAATTAAGTCGAGCAAAGCTATGATACCATGGAAACTTTATTTAAATATAATGAATTAAAGTCCTACATGATATCTGATGACATCTGTAGGTAAAAAGTAACTGACATTCACCTGATAATTGCAATGAAAAAATTGGAGGGATCCCCTCACACTTTTATGATCACACTATCTCACGCGTTGGGTGTCATTTTTACGAATTAGAACCAAACCGTAACGGATTTGAAGCTAATATTTTGATGATATGTTCCTCTTACCAAGTTCTACATGACTACCAAAAATGAGCGTATTCCGAGACGTATAACATCATCATCTACTACTTTGAAAATGAGCCGTTGAAAATATGCGGGTTTCTGGCCGTCGAAATTGAGACCGGTAGATCGTGAGGTTTTATATTTCGGAATGTGCTCATTTTTGGTAGGCATGTATAACTTGGTAAGAGGAACATATCCTCAAAATATTAGCTTCAAATCCGTTACGGTTTGGTTTTAATTCGCAAAAATGACGTCCAATGTGTGAGATAGTGTGATAATAAAAGTGTGAATGGATCCTTCGTCATGAAAGAAATAGACAATGGAGACGATATCTATGTATGGTATGAGATAACATGGAATGAAAAACAGCTCATAGACGTGCGTGTAGTATGAAAATCTGGTAGACTATTACAAAGGAAGAAGTTTTCATCAGAAGTACCGGTGGCCGCTGCGGTGGATGAGAAAAACCCCCCAAAATAGTTTTGTTTTCTACTTTCACCTTATTGACTATAGGTTCATTCTCTTAGACTAAAAATCAGTTTTATTCCAATTGTTTTCAGGTGGAATTAAATCACCTTATTGGCTCACTGGAGCTTGGTTCTTTCCATGTCAAAGATGGCCGCAGTTGATTATTTTAATAGTAAGATTTTAATTAGAAACACGTTGCAGAAAAAAAAAATTAGTTCGACTTCAACCCAAATTAAAAGATAAAAACAAATATGTTAAGACCTTGCTACCTTTCAGTAACTTTTGGATCACTTGGAAAGACTGCAATTGCACTGTGTTTGGGGAGAAGAAAAAAAAGAGAAAAATTGCATTTTATCATTAAATCTATTTTAATATTATGGTGTTCTGATTTACTCCTCCGTCCCACATATATAGGCGGGGGACACAATTCTCTTATATTAAGAAAAGAACATTGGATTCATAATATTCATTGTTTTTTCATGTTTTACCCCTTGTCCTATTAGTAACACAATTATCTATGCACCATAAATAAGGGTATATGTAGAAATATTCATCTAGGAAATAGTAGACCGCCTATCTAATGGGACAAGCAAAAAACAAAATTCCGCCTATATAATAGGGACGGAGGGAGTAGATACTCTTTGTAATGTTCCAACTACAAACGTTCGGTTCGGTTGGAAATCTTTTATTCGACATTAATGAGGGCTCTTGTCACTTTTAATATTTCCTTTCACAAAAAAACCAAAGTAACACAAAAAAAACCCCAAAGGTGTCACTATCCATCCACAAAAAAACCCATCAAAACAAAAGTAACACAAAAACCCAAAAAAAAACAAAAGTAACACAAAAACCCCAAAGAATTTGATGAAAAAATTTGATGAAATATCATAGAATTTGATGAAACCAATTTTGAAATTTGGGGTTTTGTATCAAATTTTAAAAATTTGAGGTTTTTGTATCAATTTTGTTTAAGATGTAGTTTTAATGGATCCCAACATTTGAACGGGGTTTTTGTACCACAAATTTGGTCACCTTGGGTTTTTATGACTAGTTCTGATTTCCTTTTAATAAATTTAACCTATTCTTTAGAACCGTTTTTTTGGGGACCATGGTTTTTTTGTGGGGGGTCATGGTTTTATTTTGGGTAAGACATTAGAAGTAAATCTAGGTCACCCCTTATCTAGATATTTATATTAATACCTAAATTACCCTCCTGATTAATTTTGGGTAATGATTAGTTAGTGTAATGATTAGTTAGATGATTAAGTTAAAGATAATTAGTGAGATTAAAAAATCAGATGGTTTTTTTTTAAAAGAAGTGGAATTATTGAGAAAGTAAAGTTAGAGGAGATGAAGAAGGAAAACATGAAAAACGATGGATTTTACCAACCACAACCAGAGAAAGGGTATTTGGGTACCTAGGTATGCTTCAAACTTAGATAATGTTGGTTGAATTGCTCCAAATTTTCAAAAAACTGTAAATTTTTAGAGTAGATTTGGGCTTGTTCGGTTACCTTATGTGAAGAACAGGTTACCGAACTCATCTGAAAGTGTAGTTCGGTTACTTTTTCCAAACACGCAGGTTACCGAACTCGCTCTTTAATGGAGGTTTTTAGTCGTTCGGTAAACAAACATGTTATCAAACTTTTTTATAGGATTTACAGAGTAATGTTCGGTTGGTTCGCAAACTTTAACCTAACAAGCATATCTAACCGAACTCCACATGTATGCAATTAGTGAAGAGTTCGGTTTGTCAAGATTTTTATGAACAAACCAACATAATGGGACAAGTTCGGTTAAACTCAACATAGTAGGCAAAATAGCACGGTTCGGTTACATTGGAATTTTTTTTTCTTTTTGTAATATGGGTAGAGTTCGGTTACTAGATAGTTTAAGAAAATTTTGCTAACCAACCGAACATAGTAGGCAAATTCGGTTAAATCATAACTCAACATAGTGGGAAAAATAACACAGTTCGGTTACTTTTTTTTTTTTTTTTTTTGGGTAGAGTTCGGTTACTAACTAGTTTTAGAATTTTTTGGGGACCAACCGAACACAATATATTGGTTTTCAATGAGGAGTTCGGTTAAAACTATTTTTTGCAAATTAACCGAACTCGGAGTTCGGTTTACGAAAAATTAAATTCGTGATAACCGAAGTGTTCTTCGTGTTCTTGGTTTCAGAATGTTCGGTTACAAAACTAGCTTTTTTAAAACTATTCCTAACCGAACATGCCACTTTAACTTCCATTTAAACCATATTTTGATGATTTCTACTCAATTTTCCCAATCAAAAAAATGAATTTTCCCAATCAAAAAAATGAATTAAAAAGATTGATGGGTTTTTCAATCAAAAAACCCAAGAAACGTCAAGGAAAGAGAGAAGAAGAAGAGAATAAATTTTTTTTTCAAAACTAAAAATTTTTGATTCCCCTCCTGTTTTTGTTTTTGATTTTGATTTTGGTTAATATATTCATTTAGATCAGATGTATATGATTAGATTTATATAGTTATTAGGTTAGTTTTAATTTAAATTAAAGTAAAGGGTAAATGTGTATTTACCTAACTTTAGGACACCCCTTATAATTATAGGGAGGTTGAACTAATAAGACCATGGTACCAAAAAAAAACCATGGTCCCTAAAAAATCCTGGCGAGATTGGGGTATACTCAAACTAATTGGGGTATACCCAATTTTATAGGGACTCTTTTTTAAGGGCAAAGGGGGAGGTCAATGGGTAAAGTTACAAAATTACCCTTTCTCATTATAACTCTAATTACTACCAAAATTAGTTTTCTTTCTTCATTACATCTTCTTCTCTTCTTCTTCTCCTCCACAACACAACCTTACCGGCTCCATCACCCCCACCACCACCAAAACTCGTTGATCAATTCGTTAAAATCGTCGATTCGAAAACTCCGATTAATCTTCATCAATGGATCCACCACGGAAGGAGGCAACTCGTATGAAACAATCTAATCGAAAACCCAATGAGTATAACCACGGAATTGCAAATTTGGTTGCTAAGAAAGTGAAGAGAAAAACGGTTGAAGAAGAAGGAATTGAACCCATTTGAAACACGTGAAATGGTGCGCTTAAGAAAGTAAGGGAACACTTAAACTCACTCTAGTACTTCAATTTCATGTTTGCATGTCAAATTAGGTCGAAAAATCGAATTTGTGAATTGGTAGTTCTGGCGCCGGCAAGGTTTTGGTTATCGACCTTTCCGGGATTTCATAGTTAGGGTTTGGCCTAAGGGTATAAGGTTGAAGAACTTGCCATCAGTATGGTTTCTGTGAATCGCTACTAGCGAGGCTGGCGGAGTTATTCAACTGTATACATTGCTTGAGCGTCATTATCTTTTAATGAAGCCGGCAAGTTTTTGTTTTTTACCCTTCCGGCTACTTCTGTTGAATGTTTCCTGATGCCTAGAGTTTTTAAACCCGGAAGGGTAGTTATATAAAACCATGCCGGCGTTTTGTCAGCCGGCGATGTGTGGGAAATGGACCTTTCCGACCAGTTTAGTGAAAATTTCTTGTTTTTTTTTGTGCGTCGGAAGGCTATTTTGATGATACAATGTCGGCGTTGGTTAGCCGGCACTCATCTTTTGGTCGACCTTACCGGCTATTGTTCCGCCGGATATGTTGAATATATCTAACAATTTGTAAGTATTTTTGTGGTTTATTTTACGTGATCCATGTTGTTTGATCTTCCAACTTAAACCGCACTAACAAAGTAAGTTTGTGTTTTGTTTTTGTAGCACCAAGTCGCCAAAGCGCGCTACTTGGAGGAAAAGGGGAAGCATTCGCATTCGATGCAAGCTATCAATTCATGGAATCCAAAATCCCGGAGTATGCCCCTGAGATGATGGAGGGTGTATCGTCTTCGGAGGAGGAAGATTGATGGCTTTAGAAGTTTTAGTGTAGGTTTTGTGGGTAGATCTCTATGTAAACCCTCGCGAGACTATAACTCGTCCACTAGGGTCGCCTAGGGGTTCAAAGGCTTGATGCACATGCTAAGTGCATTCGTTTTTCCGTCGACAAGGATTAGGTTTTATGTTTCAATCAATGTAGTAACCAAAATTGAATGAATAAAGTAAATTACATCTTCCATATTATGTCGGTAGGCAAGGTTGTATTTGTTTTTCATGCCGAGATTAATATAGCCGGAAGGGTAGGAAATATTTACATGCGGCGCAAGATTGCTTGCCCAAGATAGTCGGCGTGTTCTTCATCCGAGGACCATTCCCATGGATATATGGTCGGCAGACTTATTCAAAGTTGAACCTTCCTGGGGCGATCGATCGACTTATTCAAAGTTGAACCTTCCTAGCGTATGTTTGGTCGGAAGATTATTCAAACCACGACCTTGCCGGCTCTATGCATTTTCAAAACCAAAATTTTTAGATCGAATCGAACTCATACGACGGATCAAAAGGTTAATCTACTGAATTCATAATTTCAAAATTTTAATCTAAACTCAATTAATTAACCTAATCAGAATTTTAGTATTAATTAACCAAGGCATATTAGCCATTTAGAAAAAATAAGGTTAAGGGGTGGCTTGGTTTTACTTCATAATGACCAGATTTTGTCTTATTGGGTATACCCCAATTAGTTTGAGTATACCCCAATCTCGCCGGGTAAAAAATGGTTCATTCTCTACCATAAGAACAAAAAAAAAAACTTCACATCACACTTTCATTTTATGAGAGAAGTGTGGACTGAATCTAGTACAAAAGATTATCTATCTTGTTTGACCTGCTGCTTAACATTGCAGAATAAAATGAATTGATGGGGCGTGGTTATCTATGGGCTGGAAAACAAGGACCTTTATTTATTTGCCCATTCCACTATCAATAACAAGTATCATTTTCACTCCTTGATTAAACTTGAATTTAGTACCTGAATTTGTTGTGTATGCAAACGCTAACACAGGGTGAATCTAGTTTATGAGAAGCGATAAATTAAAGTGTGCAACCTAGAACAGAATCAATGAATCAAATCTTTCTATAGGATTTGGGCATACTAAATAAGCGTAATTCTCTCCATTAGCCATAAAAACACTTACTTTTAGCTCTTGAATACATTTGATAAATCGTATATATACCTAGTGGACTCTAGTTAAATTTGTATGGTACTGGAATTTAATCGGTATTTATCATTTCTCAGTATTGCTTAATGGCTTAAACTGCTCCATGTGATCAATCATCAATCTAGTTCATGCATGCATGTCTGCTTATGGATAAATTCCATGCATTGCTTGAGATTTTTATTTTTCAGGCAACAGGCTTTTTTTTTCCTTCTCTTCGCTTCCTTGCGTCTGCTAAATTAAAGTCAGTAAGAAAATCCCTAAAGTGAAGGTCTGGAGAGATACTCTGAGTATAATTGGCTTAATAATTTATACCTTTAAGGGCTGACTTATCTTATTCCCTAATAACTTTGTTTTACGTTTTGTTTGGATGGAGTTCTCTTCACCATTACTCCATCAGAGTGTTGGATTAAGGTTAATTGTCAACGTTTCCCGTGGGTATCCCGCGTACTGAATCGAAAAACCTGCGGCTGGAATGCTAATCAACAATCCGTGGGCTCAGTGCCTTCGTACTAGCATGTCGAAATCCCAGATGCTGAATTTGTACAAGACATGGAGATAATAATATGAAAGATGATTTTTATTGAAATGGCCTATATGGTGCAAGTGTATAACACTGATTTTCATCAACATTAGGACCAAAACTAAATTGAAATTTGAGTATAGTACTAGTGATCATGACTTTCGACTACGTCAATAGAATCCCTTTTCATGGCATCACCCTTTCAACACCTCCTAACGCTATGCTGCTATGAAAAGTCTCTTTTTAAGGCCCCCAGTTTCCACATCCTTCACTATAAGCATAACTTGTTCTTCCTATGTTACAGGAGTTTGTCGACTGATAATGTAAAACTAAACCATCTGAAGCAAGCAAGGAATAGTACTAAGATGTGCAATACATGGCTTTGATGTCGATGGACAAAGGGGCATCTAAATCCTAATCCTAATGTTTACTGGTGCGAAGTATTTTGGCTCTTCGTGCTTGATTGAGACAACGAGGTGGTTCTTAGTGCCTAGGATGCTGAAACTACATGTGCTGAAATCTGTACTTCTGATCTTCCTAGATCTTTTTTACTTGTGCCAAACAAATGGTTCTGTGACTGCAACATCCAGGTTAACAAAGTTGAGCTACCACAAAAACTTCAATGTTTGATTTAGGTCGCACTGAATATCAACAAACATTATAAACTCCCTACATTCTAAGAAAGATAAACTACAACTAATAAGATAGCTGAAGTCTAAACAAAGTCTAGAAATTTAAGAAAAATTATTTGAATGGGAATTATTATAACGAGTGTGTTGTTAACAGGTATCCTATTTTAACTCGACAGTCCAGCCCAGTTTGTCTTCAGTAAGACCCATTTGTAAATTCGTAAGAGACGAATAGAGTTGTTGAGAAACAACGCCAACTCCACTCTCCCCACCGTATGATATCCTGCAGAAAACGAGAAGTTCAGCATTTACGTTTCTAGCAAGACATAATACATAACAAATCACCATTTATTAGTTTTCACATTTTCTTGATTTGTTCGCAAGTGAGAATATCTACAACGCAGGGGTTTATACTAGGGAAAGAGGATAGCTTTTTTTGTTTGACCCGGATAGCCTGTGTATGTTAGCAAATGGAATATGTCAAAATGTCAGAAAACAACGTATCAAGAAAAACACTACCTTTTGCCGAGATAAGTTATGCTGCCCACCGGCGATACAACCACAGCTGTTCCCGTACAGAAGACTTCTTCAGCATCAAGTAATTCCTCCACTGAAATAAGCCGCTCCTCAACCTTCATTTTACCAAAGCAGTGTTAATGTATATGTATAGAGAGAGAGAGACAGAGAGAAGAAAAAGAGAAGAAAAAACTGTTCATCTTCTAAAATAAAATCCAGCATATTCTGTTTGAAAGAGGACTGAAACTCATCATCAGCATGGTTCTATAACATTGGAAGAATAGAATGATTGTTTAAGTTTAAACTCTGCTGTCCCAAAGTCCTTTCCACAATAAATAGCTTAATCATATTTCACGGACATTAGGGTCAGCAAACAACAACTAGAGAGGCGAATATTAGGCTGAATTATAAACCTAATGCTAGTTAATTACTCACTAGCCATCCGGCTCATTTTCGGCTGCAGGAAATTGAAGTCAAAAGTCCAAGCTCTATAACTTGTTGACCCAGTAAATGTTCTTTACCCTACTGTAATTACCATGTTAAAAAATAGATCAACTTCCATCTTATCAGGTGTGATACTGGTGAAGCTCTAATAACTGATTCGAAAATTCAAACCATATACAAGAGTCGGGGATCTTTAATAACAGCAAACTTTAGTTTTCCTGTTTGGATCTTTACCGAAACACGGATTAGGTATGAACTATGATATATGAACTGATGCATGCTCAATGTTTTCAAACTTAAAAAAGGTGTACCTCGAAACCTTGACTTCGGGCAACATCAATTATACTTTTACGGGTAATGCCCGGCAAAATCGTCCCTTTGATTGCTGGAGTAGATATGGTTTTACCCTGGAAAAGAAGAATTGACCAAAACAATTTATCAGATTACATGACTGTTGAGAATGTTCATTTCTGCAAGGAACGAAAATGCAATTTCATAGAAAAATCAATATCGTTAAATGCAATTTACTGTTGACCAGCATGATAAATGAAATGTTCATACCCCATAAGAAGAAAGAAAACATAAGGCTCAACAACCGGTAATAGTATACCTTCACAAGAAACACATTACAAGATGAAACCTCCTCTAGATATTTTTTGTGGGTTGAATCCAGATATAAAACATCAGAGTAGCCTTTTGCTTTAGCTGCAGATTGTGCCTTCAGGACCTACATGCAGATATAAGAAGATAATGTTAAAAATTATAGATCACAGGAGATCCTTTAAATTTTGATAAGCAGCTTAATACAGTCATAATGTTAAAACATTCATTCTTCTTCCATATTAACTGGAACAAATCTTCAAGAGTATTATCTTCGAGTCAAATGGAACCTGTTTATGGTTTCTCCTTATGATCAATCAACAACAATAATTTTAGCATAAAAAAATCAACAAATAACGAAATAAAGTACATAGAACAAAAATCATATGTTGTTGCATCCCCATTGCATGAATTTAAGGAACAAGATCTAAATTAAAGAGGTCACTGTAAGTATCATTAGTTACATAACTTACTTAATGCACCCTAAATTAACCACAACAATTAAAATGGAAATAAACAGCATAAAACCAAAGTACAAATTTCAGGCAATGATTTTACACATAATCAAACTAATGGAACTTACTAATTCTGTCATGTATAGTAAGGGATTATTCAAGAAAAATAAATTGAATAGTTTGGGAACTTGGGGAGAGCTAATCAATATCCCTTGGCTACATCATTCTCTATTTCTATTGTTAAATTTCTAGGTAAAACATTTACTGATTCTTTTAGTATGTGAGACTTGATTTTGAGCTCATATAGTCTTACTTAGTAGTGAGTCATTGTGGTCTAATAATTATAATCAGGAAACAGTAAATCAATTCCATAATCCACAGAATCATCTTTCACATCGTAGTATACTGCACCCAAATGGCTTCTTTCATCTTTGTACAACGAATACCTCTAGATTTGTATATTATTATTATATGTGAAGTTAGAGGAAATGAAGTACTGACGATTATGCCATTGATTACTGAGAGCCGCAACAAAGTATCAAAATCTGAATATATAGTCTTCGGTTGTTGGTTGAAGATATCAAAGCTAACCCATGGCCAAATTCATATTATTCAACTAAGGTCTGTAAGAGTATAGTAAATAAATGCTTTATGCTTTGATGCGACATGTATTGGTAAGAAATCTAAAACAAGGCAAGCAAAATAAACTCACTGAAGCATAATTCCCTATAGTCTTTACACCTCCAGTCCCTCCAGGAGTTGCACGATGGAAATCATTCTCAACCACCAAATTTATTGGTGCCAAACCCTCCTGCAATTGTTGAAATGAATATGTGACTATTTTGTTCCAAAGGAACATGTATATAAACTAAAAAACAGAAGCTGATGGTGTACATGTGAAATATGATAACAAGGAATTCAAAGACAACATGTTTATCAATATTCAGAACTTCATAATCCAGACGGATATTCATACATCATTTAGTTCTAACAGCCCCATATAATTTACTTGCTCCTTATTCATTAATAAGAGGCATCCAGTAGAAGCAAGGAGTAATCACAAATGAGTAAGTCAGTAACCTTGAAGTAATTTCCAACTGGTGACACATAAATGAGAAATGTGTACTCAGGAGCAGGTGCAAGACCAAGAACTGCTCCGCTGCCCATGAGAAGTGGCCGGATGTATAGAGAGCCTTTGCCTACAGGAGGAACCTACAATGACGCAGCTACTTTTGTTATACTGAAGTTGGATGAGGACTTCCAAAGATAACATGGGATATCAAAATATTGGCGTATGAAGAAAAATTACCCAACGCTTATTTGCCATCACCGTAAGCTTCACAGCTTCCACAAATTGTTCAATGGTAGGAGAGGGCATGCACATTCTCTCAGCACCTTGAACCATTCGTGATGCATTTTCCTCAGGGCGAAATAACAGAATAGAACCATTTTCTTTCCTGTATGCCTTCAAGCCTTCGAATAAACCCTGGAAGCAAAACAATATAAAAGTTAACATTAATTCGCAAAATAATTCCTTCTGGATATGTTTCCAAATGCCTTCCGAAAGCACTAAGCAAAGTCTCATGCGTAGGATACAATTATTTCCCAGTTGTAGTCCGCTAATGTATCTTTTATCATTTATAGAATAATACAGGTAACTACAGAAGCATCTGTAATCCAAAATCAGAATCACTAAATACCAATGTAATGCATCCCCAAAACAACTATAGCGCATAGAATTGATCAATACACGTCATCTATTTGCCAACTGCATGATACTTTATCCAAATAATACACAGAGGCCAAGACTTTCAATTCAAAAAGAGGATATTCAGAAAACGCACCTGCCCATAATTTAAGACTCCAGATGATGGACTCAACTCAATGTTCCCATAACGCTGCAATTCTCCTTTGGAAAAGTTCCCCCCTGTAGAACACTTAGACATATACATTTGGTCGGTTGGTACAAGGCCGAACCCCAGATTATCCCAGCATATATCAGCTAGCTCATCTTGTTCCCTGTTTTTTTTCGGCCAATACAATGTGAATAGTTGAACTTGTTTCATAAACACCACAAAATATGCAATCAAAACCTGTGATGTTACTTAACCCTTTATATGTATGAGTACTACCAATCGATTAATTTTGTATAAAACTCTGAAAAAAGCTTGAAAAGTGAAAACCCAGGTATGGATGGCCCAGTATCTTTTCAACACCAACAAGAGCCAAATAAATAAAGGGGCAAACTTTTTTTTCCTAAAATTAGCATTTTTAGATTAAAGTAATGCAGAATCTTCAGAACAATTGATAAGATAATCGTTGAATCTTCAAAACAATCGATAAGATAACCGATGAATCTCCAGAATAATCGATAGGATAATTGATGATTAGTATAGAGACACAAATTGCTGAACCAATACTATAAACAAAATATACACAAAACGGAAGAAGAAAAAAGAGGTTTTGATTAGACATGCATTGTTAACATTAGGAGATCAATACACGCACCTAATAAGAGTTTCAGCAACAGTTCCTGAATCTCTACAAACAGTAGAAGATGCTGCTTGAAGAGGCGAAGAGATGCATTGATTCTGAAGCTGCATATACAGTACATACGTATTGTCAAACAAACTAAATGATATCCAATACAAATGAAAGAGATAGACATGAAATTGAAGACTTAGGGTTTTTCATTTCAGAATCGATTAAGGGTAAAAATAAGAAATAAGAAAAATAATTATACCTTCAAAGAAGAAGGAGAGAAGAGTTGCCTGCCATTATTGAAGCTTGGAAGAAGAATAGCATTGGAAGATTTAGTGTGATTTCTGGTCTGGATGATGAGACTTCCTCCTCCAACTCCATGGACGGCGCTGATCTCCATATCTATCTTTCTGGTTCACTCTTTCTCTTCTGTTTTCCCTACTTTCGTTTGTTAGTATTCCCCTACTGACGTCACACAAATAAGAGAAAGGAGGCCGAGTCCCGATTCAGAGTGGTCAGGACTGTGGAGCTGACTTTTATCATGTAAAAGTTTACCCTATTCACGTTGTTCTCGGAATGCAAATGGGAGACTGGATGTGGATAGGCAGGCATTAAATTAAATTAATTTTTCATAATTAATACTCCCTCCGTCTTTAAAAGATAGGCAGGTTTGTGTGTAAATTATGTTTTGTGTGTAAACATGCCTATCTTTTAGAGACGGAGGGAGTAGTAGTAATTATGTTTCGTATCTGGCCGGGCCTTTTGAAAACCTGGCTAGATTGTGGCTTACAAAACTTAACTGCAACTCTGAAAAAGTTTGAATACAATTTTCTTATTGCTCATCCTTAAGATAACAATCACGTTATAGGGGCGGAAGGTTTCATTAGAGGGGCAGAAGCATGATAATAATGTCCCTTTAGTTGGTTAGGGGATGTCCTATACGAGCTGTAAATTGACTAGATTACCCTTTTATCTTTAAATGGACTAATTTACCCTTCCTTTTTAAACCTAATGAATCAAAAGAGAGAAAACTAAATCAGTCTTCTTCGTCTTCTCTTCTTCTTCATCAACCGTAACCTCCATTAAAACTGAAAAATTCATCGTCTTCGATTTAAGACTTATATGAGATGTTTGATTTTACCAAAATTCATCGTTTTGGTTTACATAGCCTGTGCTTAATTGCTTTTACCTTATTGCTATGTATGTTTATGGGATGTTTGATTTCGGTTTTACTACCTTAATATTCGATCTCATATATTGTGAACCCTCATGGTTTGGGTGATTTTTTGATTTAGCGGGATTAAGTTCTAGCCCTTGTAGGTAGGCTTTATCAAAGGATTATGAGGGGTTCTAATAGAAATAATATGTGAAAAAGTCACAATATGTTGAATCGGTTTTGGTTTAGCATAAAAGCATATGTGTTTCGACGGTTTTCAACTTTTGCTTGCAATTGTTAAAACCGGTTTTCAACCTTTCTCTGGTAAAGGTTGAGGTGTGTTGTTATTCTTTTGTTCACGCATAAGGATGAAAACGTGGTGATATTTCGATATCAATTCTGCCTGGATGAAGATGCAATCATGTTGGAGAAGTGGATGCGAAATTTGAGGTAACAATCTTGTTAGTTAATTGTTTTCCTGTTTAAGAAAAGCCTGAGTTTATATTATATATATTTGTTGCTTTTGCTTAACAAAATTTCGGTTCAATTGATATTTATTCCATGATGTGTGTGTGGATGTGTGATTCAATTGTTTAGGTTAAGAAAAACTATTGTTATCTTGCTTTATTGTGTGGTATCAATTGTATAGGCTTACAAAAATTGGTACAATTGATGTGTGTGTGATTCAATTGGTTAGGTTAAGAAAAACTATTGTTATCTTGCTTTTGTATGGTATCAATCATTTAGGCTTACAAAATTACGGTGCAATTGCGGTGCTTATAATGTCTATGTTGTTTCAATTGCTTCCGGTTGAGGTGAATAATTATGCAAGTTGATTTATTTTGGTTTGTATGAATTGTTTATGGCTTAACGAAATAATATGTGTACGGGATGAGTTGTTTAGTCCAATTCGATTCCGGATAAGAAACTAAGTTAATTTTGATCCTAGTTAGACTTATCGAAGTAAGGTTTCGGTTATTCAAGTCTAATCGAATGCCTAAACAAGAAACGCTAGTTAACTAACCTAGTACTTGTTTTGTTTAAAATTGAAAGGTCTAAGTTTATGGATAATTAGAACCTGATGAGAAAAATGGAGTTTATCTTTATTTTGATCTTATCGAATTAAGCGGTTGTTTTTGAACAATCGCTTTAGCAAAGGAACTAATATGCTTAGTTGTTTTTGGGTTGCTAAACTAAATTGGAAAAATTGTTTCGGGCAATTGTTTCCTTGGTAACATATCAAAATAAGACTACTTGTAGTTTCGGTTTTGATATTGGTTATCAGAACATGATGTGTGGAACCCACGTGCCTAACTCTACAGGTTTGCAAGTCTATTCTGAGATTTGTAAGATTTTTTTCGTGTTGTCCTTTATTTTTTCGTTTCTTTGTCATTTTTGTGACAAAAAGGGGGAGAAATATATGGAGTAAACAAGTGATGCTGGGATTGATATTTATATTGATTGGCATCTCTAGGGAAAAGAACATTGGTACTTGAATGTTTTTATCAAACGAAAGAGTGAAAGCATAGACTAGGGGGAGTAACATGTCATATGTTTGGTATAACAAAGATGTGCGGATTGAATATCTACCTATCTTCCTTAGGGGGAGTAATAGCTTTGTTATTATAATGTCAACAACGACATTTTCAAGGATTGAATGTAAGCAGTTTCACTGTGCCGTTGAATCGGGAATCAAGCGGATTGTAATGAATTATTGTAATTTGTTTATCCATATGATGTAAGAGTATTGTCACTAAAATTGACAAAGGGGGAGATTGTTAGAGCATGTCTCGGTTGAACCCACCAAGCGTTAGTATGTCAAGTTTGGTTGTCATATTTTAGTGAATCAAAACTCATGTTAAGAGTCGCTTGATTATGTACTAGAGTTAAACTTCGTATAGGTTAGCTTGAAAGTATTAGGATATGAGACATTACAAGTATTGCGAAGACTTGAAGATGTGAAGAAGCAAGGAGCTACAACGACAACAATCATCCTTCCACTTGAGGTTAGTGATATTTGACTTGAACTGTTTCATTCCATAACGTATCTTTCAAGTCGTGCATATTGAAAACTTAACTGCGAAGCATATTTGAACTCTAGATAGACATAGTATTAAGGAATACAATACGAGGTTTATTGCTTAACCATTAAACTTTGTAGATAAGACATCGTCATAATCATTTGAATGCTATTGTGATTATGTATGGGTATGAGGTGAGGATTTCATCCTAGGGAACAATGTTTACATGTGTTCTAAGGAAGTGAGTTCATAAACTTGTTTGTGAACCGAAAAGGAAATTGCCAGGTGTTATTGGTTTTGTTATTCACTGCATATCTTATGAACAACCAATATGTGTGATAGAGTATAACCGCTCACAACTTGTTGTGTTCTTGGTAGAACTGTTCACAAAGGCCTGACTTATGTATTGGTATAATTTTTATTAGTAAAACTGATCTTAAGTAATCACTTGTGGTATGATCGGATTTTGTATGTCTGACCTTGTAATGGAAAGGGAACCGATCCTTGTAAGGGAAAGGGAACCGATCCTAGTAAGGGGTGCAATACATCAAAGGGAACCGATCCTTGTATGGGGTGCAGCAAGGTTTATAGCAGAAAGGGGAACCGATCCTATGGACATGTGCAACACATATAAGTTATATACCATATATATGTGGGGAACCGATCCTAGTACCTAGTCAACCGAACTTTTGGGAAGCTAGTGTGACTATGCACAGTACTCACATGGAGGTAGAACCGAAACTTGTTTTTGTAGAACCGTAAACCCATGATTGTGATTGAATGTTGGTTTGATCAATCATATAGTTCTTGAAAGTCAGATGAACCAATTCTAAAATTGTTTGGAAGTGCGGCAAATCAGTTTCAAGGTTGTAAGTGTGAAAGAGAACTTACAAAGTTAAGATGTCGACAAACTTTGAACATGTGTTGTGAATGTTTATTTCTATAATTGTTCAAAGATATTCCTTAACGGCTAAGGGAAGAGAATCCCAGGATTGAAACATAAGTAAGTTAAGAATCTTTTAATTAAGGTTATTAATTTCATTTTGTAGGGAAATTACAGAATTAGTAATGTGCATTTACTAATTAGATTTTTCGAGAGATTTCGATCGTTATTTTTGGACAGAACATTTCCAGGAATTATGAAAACCGAATCCGTGATTTTATGAATATCTTGAGAATATTTTCGATTTTGGAAATTCCTTGGTGTCCAAACTTCCTTGTCTATAAATACACGAAGTTTGCCTTTCTATCAAACTAATCCTTCGTAACAACAGATTTACTCTTTTGTTGTTGTTATTGGTGTAGCCGCCTATTCGGAGAGGAGAGTAACCTAATTAGGCGAAATCTCTTACGGCCGCTCAGTTTAAAGTCTTCTTTGGTATTGAGAAGCTCTATCGCGACCCGTTGGTGGGAAACTAGATAATTGCGGTTTATCTTTGTTTTCGATTGATTTGATTGACTAACGGTGGTTGAAATCTGATTGCACCTAGTTTGTTTATTCTTGAGAATCTTCTCTTCTAATATAAGATTCACTCAAACTAGTTCAGAATTTCGACGAGGATCTTTAGACTCATTGTTAGTTCTAAAGACAATCTTGTGATAATCCATTGTTAACAGACTCCGTTCTGAACGTGATTGATCACAAGAGATTCAAGTGATTATGTGCAGGTTTTTATTGAAGATTTAAGAAGATTTGAAGACAAAGGAGATATTGAATATCTGACTTGGGTTGTATAATCTTAGGTGTGCACAATACTTGTTTCGGTAAAAGAGGATCCAATTAATAATTGGTTTATCCTTGTGGTAGATTGGATTGATTAATTGAGTATATCGACATCAATACGTTTCCTTGTGATTAAAAGTATTGATAGGCTTAATCTTAAATGATTACCTTTGGGTGATTGAACATAAGATAGATCTAAGGACCCGACGAAGGAGTTTATGTTAAGATAAACAGAAGAGTCTTTGTCCGACTCATATCACTTGGTTGAATAGAGTTGATACCAAACAGATTTGTTGTTCCTTTACTATTTGGAATACGAACCAAATGAATTGTTCCAAGTACGTGACTTATTCACAAGTCGGAGGCGTGGGAATACAGACGGAACTAAGTGAACTATAGGGTTAGTTACTTGGTCTCAACTATACGAAGTTAGGTGTAATTTTGTGTAGCGGCTTAATCCTGAGAGTATTCAATTCTGGACAAGGTCCGGGGTTTTTCTGCATTTGCGGTTTCCTCGTTAACAAAATCTTGCTGTGTCATTTACTTTTATTTTCCGCATTATAATTTTTTTATTATAATTAAAGTAAATCACATAAACGTTAATTCATATTTACTTGATAAGTAATCCTATTGTGTTTGGTTAAGTCCGAACCTTTGTATCAAGTAAACATACTTCGTTGTTGTATTGTCTCGATCTCGTATCCATAGACAATCACACGAAGGGTGAACCGATTAGTTGCATTGTCTCAACTCAGTCCATAGACAATCACTTTTTGAGAAAGGAATTATAGGTAGGAAAAGTTTTAGCTTGAGGTATATTTGGGTACCCTCGCCTTTTCACAAGCGCTGGACTGTCACGACCCAAATGTGACCGAACAACAATTAGTAGATTCTTGCATCAATGGTAAGGTTCCCATCTACTGTGCCTTACTGGAGAATCTGCGATTCCAGACGTTCTCCAAACTTCATGAGGCTACTAAACGATCGGCCACAACAGCTTCAGCATTGTTGGAAAGAACCAGGCCAGCCAAGGTTGAAGACGCACGTGAAACTCGAGGAAACAGATGCCTCATCAACAAGCAATATAACACTAGCCCCTATGTGAGCGTGGTAAGTGAAAGATGAAAAAGGAAGGCTCCGGCGACAGAACAGCAATCCAAGCGTGTAACGCCAGCACATCAGGCGGCTCCCCCACGGAAGAATGAAGCTAAAGCTCCTGCGCAATATCAAGGAGCCGGAGAAAAGTCCTTAGATTTTCCGTTCCCAATCGAGGAAGTAATTGAACACTTAGCGGCATGGATCCAAGATGATGCCATCAGATTGCCCCCTACTAGGCGCCCACCAACTGAAGAGGAAATGACAAATCCTAAGTATTGCCGCTACCACAGATTTGTCCATCACCCGACCAGTCACTACACCATTTTAAGGGATTAGCAACTCATATTAGCAACGACAGTAGTGCCGCTGCTAATTTTCCGTTGCTAAAACTTCGCAACGTCCTCACTTGGTTGTTAATTTCGCAACGACGTCCATTCAGTTACAAATAGCAACGGCGGTGGTTTCACGCGTGCCCGTCATCTGCGTGCCAAGTAACACTAGTTGTTATTTTTCCGTTCAAGTCAAGCTAAACCATTTTGGGCATGAAAATGATTCCACCCCTTTGACTTAACTCCTCATTATTTCTTATTTTAACCCCCCATTCCTTCTTCTTTTCTCTCGCTCAAACTCATTCCGAGAAACACAAACTCTCTTCACCGACGTTCCTTCTTCTCCTCTCTCGCTTAACATCATTCCTCCGGAAAAAACAGACCCTCTCTATATCAGCTTCTGAAATTTATCTTTTATACTTTTTAGATTCGGATTGTTTTCACTTAGCCATCCGTGATCTAAGAAAAGAAAAGAATAAACCCTAGCCATCTATAAAATCAAGAGTCACTTCTTATAGTTCCAAAGAACCAACCAGTAGAGGTTCCTTCTTCACCAAAATTTTCAATTAGGGTTTCTGATTTTCGGTGATTTCGAGCTTTCGATCGATCTGATGTTTCATTATTGGGTTTAATTGTCTTACAAATTTGAAGTCAGCTGGTGTTGATTTGCATAATTTTGAATTTTTCAATTTTTGATGTATTGATAGGGTTTCAATTTAGAAAGAAGTTTTTGTTGGGTATCTGATGGTTTTAGTGTTTCCCCACCAATCTTATCATGGTTTGTTCATGCTAATTTCAAGTGTTTTTTTATTGTAGAATTGGTTCTTTGCTGTTTTTTTTTGTTGTTTTTGTTATTTGGTGGGGTAATTTCGGGTGTGGGTATATAAGTTTCATGGAGGATGAAGAAGAAGTGTTTGAGTATTTATCTGTATGGATTTTGTTTGTTTCTTTTATGTTGATTGTGTAACTATAATGTTGATAGATAGTTTAGGACAAGATTGCTGATTTTGAGATGAAGTTGATGGACATTCGCAGTATCAAGCTATTGTTCGGATGCCATCTGCTGAGTTTGCAAGGATTTGCAAGGACTTATAAATGATTTTTCTTCCTCAAAGAAGGCTAGAGTGGTGTGGTCTGTTGATCTACATCAGAAGTTCGTCAAAGCAGTGAATCATATGGTTTTGATAGTGAGTGCCTGCTAACCTTAATTTATTATTTGGCAACTTTGGTAAAGTTGCTTTGGGATTTTGGCTGTCAAGTTAATTTGTGCACCCATATAGTTTAACATTTCTTCTTTTTCTGAGTGCAGAAGTTGGTCCAAAGAAAATTCTGGACTTGATGAATGTTCCATGGCTAATAAGAGAAAACGTTGCTAGCTACTGCAGTACATACGTCTCCTGCGACCTAAGCATGCATTACAAATGATGTAAAAAAGAACTAGTGTTTACTAATCTTACACTTACACGCCATGTAAAAATCATGTTGTGCAGAAATATAGGATGTACTTGAGTAGATTGTAGAAACATAATGATCCCAAGAATTCTTTCGGTTCGATAAAACAACCAGATATCACTTCTAAGATTAGTAAGCATAAGCATATGTGTCCATCAATTTAGTCACTCATTTATTTTATTTTAACCTCAAATCATTTACAGTATTCGCTTAATATTGATTAGCATTGTTTTTCCCTATGCATCAAGGAATGCCTTCGGGTACCTTTGTTCCTAAAAAAGTATACAGTCCTTAGTTACTTTTACTTGCAGTAAATAAGATTGTTCTTTACACATTGTTCTTAGTATGACTGTTTTATTTGGACCCAAAGGTGGATGGAGTTGGGATAGGCACTCTGCCTTTGGTAGTGGTCATTGAACTGTTAAAACTGCAGTTCCTAGGCACTAATGTAATTTCATGCTTTATTTTTTTTGTGTAAACGTTTTTTTTTTATACATCCACTTGACTGTTTGTAGTATGTTTGCCTTTCCTAAATGTTTTATTTTGTCAAGATACATTAACAATGATAAGATTCTTTTTATGAAGCAATCTTAGTGACAAATTACTATTCTTCTGTACCATTCATCTAACCATTTCCATGTTATTAGCTTCCGCTGAGAATGAGATGGCAGCATATCTTTATCTGTATTTTTTTTCTTAAATTGATTTGGCGCTGATATCATTCTTATTGAGTGTGGTCACCTCATGGAATGTGTTTACTGTCGTTTTTGTTTTTCATTTTGAATATCCTTTGTCGTTTTTATACTTTGTCCGTTCCCTCATGATTACGCTTTACCACTATAGCATCCTACAAATGAAACTACCAACATATATCGAATGCTCGATCAAGCCTGTAACAGAAGTTGGATACAGGACAATGTCAATTTTTTGATAGAACTAATTACCAGATCGAGAAGGAAATTATTGATTGATTGTGAATCATATTAATAAACGCGGGTTTACTGAACTTGTATCTTATATTAGTGTTTTATCAACACTGCTTCTTTTTGTCGTTTCAAAACAATAAAAATGAATATCGTTGGTACTCTAATGTTTCAGATGGGGAAGTCAGTCTGGGGTCAATGTGACAATGTATAATGGACAGGTATCTTATGGAACAAGTGAATAATAAGCTTCTTCAAGCATTGAAAAATTCTGGAGCTGCCAAAATATATGAGGCATGTCACTGGTTACAAGAACATCGGCATGAGTTTAAAGAGGAAGTGTATGGTCATGTCCTCCTCGAGGTACATCTATCAAATTTTGTATGAATGAGTATCTCTAGCTCTTGGCTAACTGGTTCCATGTCAGGTCACTCTTCAATTCACACAATTGTTTTTACAAAGTTTGGAAAGTACTCGCCTTCTATGACATAATCCTTCTAAATTCATTAATCAATCATTAGCATCCTAGAAACTAATCAATTGATTAACCTTTTCTTACTTTTAAGCTTTTTAATCAATGGGTTAATGTAATCGTATTGGTAGTAACATCCCTTCGCTATTAGATTAGAGTTCTGATAGGTGTTCTTCCATTTCTTGTCTTCTTATTTCAACTTCTATGGATTGTGTTGTGTCTGCCAAGTATTCTTTATGCAAGTATGATTTCTAGCTCACTAATTAGTGGCTACTGTGTATAAAATCTTCTCTGGTCCAATGTATGTCATCTTTGGTTAGATAAAAGTTTAATTTTGTTGGGCGCTGTTGACTCTCAATTTTTTTTACCTGGAGTTCAACTATTTTTTATACATGTACTGATAGAAGTTTTAAGCAGCTTAATCCAATTGTCACTCTGCTGCTTCATATGGTTTATTAATTCTCTTCTTCGTTAACTACCCTGCAGGTCGAAAAATTGAAGGTTTTATCGGAATCTCTTGCTAGCTCTACATCTGAAGCAGAAAAGTGCAGTTCAGAACACAGGTCTGAAAAGACATAAATTTTCTGTTTTCTTCGTGTGACCAAAACCAGTGAAGTTACTGAAGCTGAGAATGTAAGGTATTTTTGCAGTAGTAGTAATATAGTCACGCTTCTGTCATTTTCCATGTCTTTTTCGGTATAATTGTTCATTAATTTAAACTAAAATCAAATCTTCTTTGCATAGGTACTGCGTCTGCCTGTAGTAGCTTTGCTTTGTCCAAGGTGAGACGAATATTAAAGATTTGATTTCTTTTCTGCTAGATAGTTTGAATTTACCTATACTCTTTTATTTATCGAGGAAGGAATATATGATTGTATTACTTCAATTCGTGTTCCTTTACTTTGTTATTGTCTAATATTAATGGACATCGTTTAGGTGCATGTAAATGAAATCCCTTGAATTATGTAAGAAAATAGAGACTGCAAAGGTGTTAGATTGGCATCAGGTCAGGAGATACTCAGTCAGCATTTGGTTATAAATTCTTCTGTTGCTGGTCCATCACGACCATTCTTATCTCGAGCTCCAAATATGCCAGAAGAATGCTCTGAAAGTGATTGACAAAGGTGAAATCATAAAAAAGGTTTCCAGGGGAATATGTATTACAAGGGGTTCGATAAAATCATATTTATCAAACTTGTTGGTGAAATTCCCTCCTAGATGTAAGCTTTTCTCCCTATGTATTTTTTGTTATCACGCTGAGATGAAGTTAAACATTTACGTATGTCTCTTTTTCAGCTCTGTGTTGTGATATTTGATAGGTGTTGTAAACACCGTGATATTTATCTATTGTTTATGCTTTCTTTGCGGGTTTTCTTGTAAATTATGTATCTTACGATTACTTTTGAGCTAATCAGGTGAAATGGAGTCACCGAGAACAAAAGAAGAAGAAATTAGCCATTTGGAGCGAAAAGGAGCACAAAGGCCAGTTCACGTGCACTGCTATTGAGAGCCGAGCCTAGCCAGCAATAGGAGACGAACACCGCAGCTTAGTCTAGAGAAGCATGGAGCAAAGAACCTTGGTGGACCTTAATAATGAGTGGGTGCTTATAGTCATTTTTGGTTACCCCTTATCTCGCCAAACAATGGGGTGTCTTTAACAATATTCACTCCTACACAAAACCTAAATTGCAGAGAAGATTTATTTCTTCTTATCATTTTCTTCCTCCACCTGAAATCAAGAGGAGAGAGGATGAGATGGTTGTCTGAGACCATTTTCCTCTGTAATTAAATGATGTTGATAAAATTTCAGAGATTAGTGAACGTGATTGTTGCAATTGCCGTGAAGATCAAGTGATTGCTGGTGACGAAATGGGTCTGAGTATCTGAGTTTGAAGAAAACAGATCGAGATGAGATGAAGACCTAAAGATGCTGTTGCTGATGAATCTGAGAAGATGGGTTGTATTCGCATCAAGAACTTGTACAGAGAAGATTAAGAAACTGATGCCATGGATTAATAGGTACTTGTGATGATTCTCAGGGTTTTGTTGAAGAATAGGGATCCAAAATCACAGAAGGAATGGCTCGAATTAAAGATGGGTTTCTGGATTAGAGTGATTGATCTGTTTTTAAAGGGATTTGAAGAAGAAAAGTCCGTGATTGTGTTGGTGATGCTATGAAGAGATGTTGAACTTGAACTGGATATGAGAAGTTGGTGGTGATTGCAGCTGCAAAGGGAATAGTGATTACCTACAGGTTATGGCCTGAGATGTAGCTGAGCTGCAGTGTTAATGGAGCTGTGAATGGGGTTGAGCTCATGATGGCTCAGTTGGTGCTTGTGAGATGATATGAAACTGGTGGTTTTGTTGCAGTGAAGGCTTGAGCAGCTGCAGGTATGCTTGACAGGGAAATGGTTATAGAGATTGAGCTGGATGCAATGGAGCTGGTGCTGGCAATGGAGAAAGTGCAGTGTTGCAGCTAAAGATGGAATGGTAATGGAAAAGCAGGAAGGGGAGCTGATAAGATTGAGGTTGATGTGGAAGCCAGAAAAGAGAGAGAGAGCAGAACTTGAGTTGGAGGAGAACAAGCATTGCAGGGGGGTGGTCTTGTTGTGGTGTATTGCAGGTGGTACAATGGAAGTTGATGGTCACAGGGACTATGATACAATGGAACTGAAATGGAAGAGAAGCTGAGCTGCAATTGAGATGCTCTGGAAACCGAAAGAAAATTGAACTGTTGTACAGAGTGAGTTGCAATATTAAGAAGGCGGGCCAAGATGGTGGAAGGGAAACATTGATGCACCATCTTGGTGCGGCACGATCTCGGCCTGGCAAGATGGCTTATTCCTCGGCAAATCGGCCCGGAGAATAGGCGACTCACGAATCGACTCAACCACGACTCGGTTCGACTCGAGTTGAGTCATCTGACACCTGACTCGGTGCTTGACCGAGTTGACCCGCCGAGCTGACTAGTTGACCCGAGTTGACCCGTTGACCGGTGACCGGGCGGACTTTGCCGGTCACCTGAACTATTTTCCGGCGACTTTTCCGGCCGATTTCCGGCGACCACTTTTGGGACATATTCTACATGGGTTTCTCTCTCTTATGGGCTTGGTGGATTTTCATCTAATGGACTTTGAAGAATAGACCTAATTTTAGAAGTTGGAGAAAAGCTATAAAAGGGAAAGTCTTCTACAACATATGATATATTTTATTCTTGGAATTTTGGGAGAGCCGTTTTGTTTACGCTTCTAGGGTTTGCTTTTGTTCATCTTCTTCTTCTTTTCAATTAATATTATTATGATGAACTCCATAGCTATGAGTAGCTAAACATATTATTGGTTATGGGATAAAAGTTGATTTCTCAACATGTTTTTGAATCTATGAATTAGTTTTGTCTCGAAAGAATTTATTGTTTGTCATTCACAATTAATAGTGTTATAAGATTTGAATACTCGTTAGGTTGAGTCCTAATCAATCCGATTTGCGTTCATATCTAAAGCTATATTAGGGTTTTCAATACGAAAAAGTTGTGTATCCCTGATTCTAAGTAGCATAATTGTGGGTAGTGCTTGTAGTGATATATCCTACTAGTCACAAGTGAATCATAACTTTTGTTAAAACGTTTAGTGCTTTTACACATTCGTTTGCATTGATTAGTCTTATTCCATAGAACTTATTGCTTTTAGGGAGTTAAATCTAATTGTGCTTTTACACTTTAGGTTGCTTTCTAGGAAGAATTCACATATGCATCTTTTAATGTGGTTGTGATGAAAACAGGGAATTAACGGGTTATACTTGCGATCAAGGTATCCTAGGACTTTTAGTAAATACGAGATTAAAATACCAATTCTAATCATTGATGAAAATACATGTTTGTGAATGATACTATCCCGTGACCAATATCTTCTCCTTATTGATTATTCCAACTATTTGCTTTGCTTTATTTTGTTTTTACTTTAGTATTTCACTAAAACAACAAACATCCCCCCTTGGTTACCTTAGAAACTGAAAATCGCATAACAACAATTGCCTCTCTGTGGATACGAACTCTTCCTTACCTTGTGCTTCATTTAAATTTAGTGAGTAAGAAAGTGAAATTATTTTTGACGGATTGACAACCGATCAAATTTTGGCGCCGTTGCCGGGGAGGCAGCGGTTGTCACTTGTTTTTGGTTTCTTATTTTTGTTTTTAGTTTTTGTTTTATTTTTCTTATTTCATACTACATGGATGGATACGGTTTTCAACAACCTCAACAATACGACAACTACCAATTCCAGGGGTATAATCAAAACCAATTCATTGGTTATGACCAATACCATGGAACCTTATGGTTTTCCTCAACAACCTTATGGCGGGTACGTGTGTGAACAACCACAAGGATGGGAGGATTCTTATGTTCGTGAACAAAAAGTCTCTAACTTTATAGATCAAGTTTCCACCTTTTTACAAGAGGAATTTCAAAAAGCTAAAGAGACTACAAACGAGCAACTCCAAGAACTTCGTGAAGGTATTGCTATCTTGCGAAGAGGCATTGATCAATGCCAGGAAGATATGGATAATTCTAATGTGCATATGGTTTGTGATGAATATTTGATTGATGCTAATGTTGAAAAAGGGCAATCCTTGGGCACTTTCGTTGATAATTGTGTAGTTAACTCAACTCTTGATCTTAATAATGATCATTCACCTATTCAAAAGGATGAGTTTGAGATTAGCAACACTAAATTCAGCGAGAACCAATCTTATGTTGACTATGATAGTGACGGTGATTATGATACATTGCTTGAAACAACTCATGGTGACATCCCCGAGGAGTGTACAATGGAGTCTTTTTGGGATCAAGATGAAGACGAAGAGGAATATGTCGACACTTGTGTAGATTACTCAAGCATTGATCTTAATAATGATCAAGAGCCTATTCAAAGGGTGGAGCTTGAGGATGATGCATTTTCGAGTGTTCTAGAAAAGTTTCTTATAATAAAATTTGGATCCGCAAAAGAGTATGTGCCTTACAACAAAGAGGAGTGTGTTGAGAATGAGACCGGTTTAACCAATATTGTGGAAGACCCAATTGAGCTTGCATATGATTGTAATGATGATGTTTATGTCGAGACTTTGGTTACGGCAGAAACGGACGAAGAATGGTTGCAAGGTTTGATAGAGGACCATGATATACATGAGGTGAATAATTCACTTGAGTTTTTCAAGGATGAAGAGGATTCCGTGATACAAGAGATTGTGCAAGGTTTGTCTAACCCGTTGCCTATTGTTTCTTCTCCTTTACCTCTTATTGGTTTGAATTTATGTGCTTCGAGAGTATTGTTGAATGACTTTGTTTCTCGATTTCCGCCATTAGAGATACTTGATTCTCATACTATGCAGGTTTTGGAACAAGAAACCGTGGAAGTACCCAACTTCTATATTCTTTATACACTCCCAAGTGTGGACAAGAATAAGTATGGGGGAAGCTTTTATCGGTTCATAGCTTCACTTTTGTTTTCTATTACTAATATTTGTGTGAAGCTAGTGTTTGCAAAACAGGTTCTATGGAAGGATCCTCAACTTTTCAGATTGTTGGTATATGGACGATAACAAAAGAGTCGGGCTGAAGACTTTAAACCAAGCGCTAAATGGGAGGCAACCCATAAGTTTTGTATCTTAAACCCTTTTATTTATTTATTTTTATAGTTTTCATATCATATTTTCATCCCCATGTTTAATTTCATTGAGTCCGGAATCTATCTTAGAAGAGAATTATGATGAATACCTTTTCGTCAAAAAATTCAGACTGCACGTAGTTCAGTCCAGAGACCATAACTGTCAGACCGTTTATCGAAACACTGTGCCCTTTTGACACTTTGTAGAAAACACGTAGATGAACAACTTTTGTGAAATGGAGTTTTTCCAAATTCCTTACCAATTTGTACAATTTTTGCGTTTTATCTGATGTTACGTCAGAATTCAGAATTTTCGGTTTTACACATTGAGGACAATGTGAAGTTTAAGTGTGGGGGAGTCTTTTGCATATAGAGTTTTTAGCCTTTTTGAGTCAAAATTTTCAATTTTTTTTGTATATATTTGAATAAAAAACTCCAACTTGTAGTTAGTTTAGAGACACATAGTATACATGTCGCTAAGATTACATCGAGAATCTCATAAGAGTGACTGAACTTAGAGATGACAGAGAACATGATCGGGTTTCTTAATTGTATGAGAGTTAAAGTTGGATTTAACCATGCCAGTGGCAAATAAGGTGCAGACTGAAATTCGGTATTAGAGCAGTGATCCCCTATAGTGGAGACTACACAAGTTACATAATGTGAGGCACCAACCTTCAATTCTTTGTACCTGTCTAAATTTGTGCTTTTAGAGTGTGTGTCACCGTACGTAAATTCCGGACAGAATGGTGAGCTGTCCAACTTCCCACCATAGAAGCACTATTTTGATCTCTTGAGTGCTATTTTTATCAACCATGATGGTGACATCGAATTGCTAACTTACATACCACTTGTAATCTTGTTCGCGGTTAGCACCATCCACCTTATCTCTCTCTACACCAACAGGTCCATAGAAACACCATCATCATCAACAAGAGGAGCATCACAAATTTGAAGGAAAGTTGAACACGTTCGAGGTTTACAAGCAACAGTACAGAAATGAGCAGATTTCAAATTTGAGTAAAGCAACAAAACAAGGAGCAGAATTTTTATAAGTTGAAGACTATTATACATGGGTAAAAATTATCAAGGATGAGAGTTCGAGAAGTTTATGATATCAAGACATATAAGTTGTGAAGAATCAAGCGGTAAAGTACTTACACCATGGCCTTTGTACTTACGTTTTTATTTTATTTGTATTTTACTTTCTCTTGTCTTAAAAAAAAAAAAAAAAAAAAAAAAAACGAAAATTAGAAAAAAAAAAAAAAAAAAAAAAGACAAGAGAAAATTTTTAGGTTTGTTAATAGTTTTTATTATTTTGTTTTGTTTTTATTTTGTAATTGTTTTATTTCTCAAAAAAAAAAAATTGAAAAAAAAAATTAAAAAAAAAAAAAAAAAAAACGAAAATGAAAAAAAAAAAAAAATAATAATAATAAAAATAAATTTTGGGTTTGTATAGTTCGTTTTTATTTTTGTATTCTTTCAATAAAGCCTATGGAAAGAAGGAATATCTATAATGAAGTTTCAAGCGACAAGGAATTTGAGGGAAAGAATCATATTGTCAAGATTCTACGAAGTTCGAGAGTTATCATCAAGAGTTGAAGACCGAAGACGAAGATGAAGACACCGATAGAAGACTGAAGACGTTTCTATGGATGCTGTGAGAGTGGTGCTAGCTGCACGCCGAACGGATACGAGGTAAGTAAGCATATTCCCACCTTCGTTAAATGGTTGACTTCCTTTCGAAGAGATCGTCAGAAAAATGGGTTTTCAAAAATTATAAAAGATGTGGGTTTTCAAAATATTTCGGAGGGTTTTGCCTTCCTACCATTCAACGTGTAGCAGGATTCTCTCTTCATTCCTACCTGGACACATGTGTGACCCATAAAGAGCTGTTTATTATTGAGAGCAATATCATAAAACCCTTTCTTGTGAGGCGAGTCGAGACTTTTGATCACTCCGAACCCGAATTTATGTCGAGAAGGGATGGTTATTTCTCTCTCAACTTTTAAGAATGAGATTGTGTTCATTTACGTGTCTAACTTCTTATGACTAGTGTGCAGAATCTCTATGTCTTCTTAGCGCGTTGGATACTATCATTACGGAGAACTAGTAAGTTGGAAATAGGTTTTGTGGGTATATCTCTAGTAAACCCTCACGAGACTATAACTCGTCCACTAGGGACACCTAGGGGTTTAAAGGCTTGTTATTTATGCTAAAAGTGACCGTAGCCTCGACGACACGGAGTTGTATGTATCTTTTTGAATTGTTTTGTTTGATTTGCTCGAGGACTAGCAAAGTCTAAGTGTGGGGGAATTTGATAGGTGTTGTAAACACCGTGATATTTATCTATTGTTTATGCTTTCTTTGCGGGTTTTCTTGTAAATTATGTATCTTACGATTACTTTTGAGCTAATCAGGTGAAATGGAGTCACCGAGAACAAAAGAAGAAGAAATTAGCCATTTGGAGCGAAAAGGAGCACAAAGGCCAGTTCACGTGCACTGCTATTGAGAGCCGAGCCTAGCCAGCAATAGGAGACGAACACCGCAGCTTAGTCTAGAGAAGCATGGAGCAAAGAACCTTGGTGGACCTTAATAATGAGTGGGTGCTTATAGTCATTTTTGGTTACCCCTTATCTCGCCAAAGAATGGGGTGTCTTTAACAATATTCACTCCTACACAAAACCTAAATTGCGAGAAGATTTATTTCTTCTTATCATTTTCTTCCTCCACCAAATCAAGAGGAGAGAGGATGAGATGGTTGTTCGAGACCATTTTCCTCATTGTAATTAAATGATGTTGATAAAATTTCAGAGATTAGTGAACGTGATTGTTGCAATTGCCGTGAAGATCAAGTGATTGCTGGTGACGAAATGGGTCTGAGTATCTGAGTTTGAAGAAAACAGATCGAGATGAGATGAAGACCTAAAGATGCTGTTGCTGATGAATCTGAGAAGATGGGTTGTATTCGCATCAAGAACTTGTACAGAGAAGATTAAGAAACTGATGCCATGGATTAATGGGTACTTGTGATGATTCTCAGGGTTTTGTTGAAGAATAGGGATCCAAAATCACAGAAGGAATGGCTCGAATTATAGATGGGTTTCGGATTAGAGTGATTGATCTTTTTAAAGGGATTTGAAGAAGAAAAGTCCGTGATTGTGTTGGTGATGCTATGAAGAGATGTTGAACTTGAACTGGATATGAGAAGTTGGTGGTGATTGCAGCTGCAAAGGGAAGAGTGATTACCTACAGGTTATGGCCTGAGATGTAGCTGAGCTGCAGTGTTAATGGAGCTGTGAATGGGGTTGAGCTCATGATGGCTCAGTTGGTGCTTGTGAGATGATATGAAACTGGTGGTTTTGTTGCAGTGAAGGCTTGAGCAGCTGCAGGTATGCTTGACAGGGAAATGGTTATAGAGATTGAGCTGGATGCAATGGAGCTGGTGCTGGCAATGGAGAAAGTGTAGTGTTGCAGCTAAAGATGGAATGGTAATGGAAAAGCAGGAAGGGGAGCTGAGAAGATTGAGGTTGCTGTGGAAGCCAGAAAAGAGAGAGAGAGAGAGCAGAACTTGAGTTGGAGGAGAACAAGCATTGCAGGGGGGGTGGTCTTGCTGTGGTGTATTGCAGGTGGTACAATGGAAGCTGATGGTCACAGGGACTATGATACAATGGAACTGAAATGGAGGAGAAGCTGAGCTGCAATTGAGATGCAGATGATGGAGTTGCAAGTGATTCAGCTGCTGTTGGGTCTGTGAGCACAATGGATGTGCAGTTGTTGCCGCTGGCATTTGAGGTGAAATTAAGATGCAGGTTGAGCTGGTGCTGGCCTGGGATTATGATGCTGAATTGAGATGAAATGATAGCTACAACTGAAGCTGTAGGTTGATGGGTTTATGAATGATGTTATCAGGTTGACAGGGAAGGATGAGCAGCTACGGATGGAATTGGCAGAGCTGGTGTATGACAGTGGCTAGGCATGGAAACTGCAAGAAAATTGAACTGTTGTACAGTGAGTTGCAGCTGTTAAGAAGGCAGGCCAAGATGGCTGGAAGGGAAACATTGATGCACCATCTTGGTGCGGGCGGACTTTGCCGGTCACCTGAACTATTTTCCGGCGACTTTTCCGGCCGATTTCCGGCGACCACTTTTGGGACATATTCTACATGGGTTTCTCTCTCTTATGGGCTTGGTGGATTTTCATCTAATGGACTTTGAAGAATAGACCTAATTTTAGCAGTTGGAGAAAAGCTATAAAAGGGAAAGTCTTCTACAACATATGATATATTTTATTCTTGGAATTTTGGGAGAGCCGTTTTGTTTACGCTTCTAGGGTTTGCTTTTGTTCATCTTCTTCTTCTTTTCAATTAATATTATTATGATGAACTCCATAGATATGAGTAGCTAAACATATTATTGGTTATGGGATAAAAGTTGATTCCTCAACATGTTTTTGAATCTGTGAATTAGTTTTGTCTCAGTAATTTATTGTTTGTGATTCACAATTAATAGTGTTATAAGATTTGAATACTCGTTAGGTTGAGTCCTAATCAATCCGATTTGCGTTCATATCTAAAGCTATATTAGGGTTTTCAATACGAAAAAGTTGTTTATCCCCGATTCTAAGTAGCATAATTGTGGGTAGTGCTTGTAGTGATATATCCTACTAGTCACAAGTGAATCATAACTTTTGTTAAAACGTTTAGTGCTTTTACACATTCGTTTGCATTGATTAGTCTTATTCCATAGAACTTATTGCTTTTAGGGAGTTAAATCTAATTGTGCTTTTACACTTTAGGTTGCTTTCTAGGAAGAATTCACATATGCATCTTTTAATGTGGTTGTGATGAAAACAGGGAATTAACGGGTTATACTTGCGATCAAGGTATCCTAGGACTTTTAGTAAATACGAGATTAAAATACCAATTCTAATCATTGACGAAAATACATGTTTGTGAATGATACTATCCCGTGACCAATATCTTCTCCTTATTGATTATTCCAACTATTTGCTTTGCTTTATTTTGTTTTTACTTTAGTATTTCACTAAAACAACAAACATCCCCCCTTGGTTACCTTAGAAACTGAAAATCGCATAACAACAATTGCCTCTCTGTGGATACGAACTCTTCCTTACCTTGTGCTTCATTTAAATTTAGTGAGTAAGAAAGTGAAATTATTTTTGACGGATTGACAACCAATCAATATTCCCTCTTCATAGAAAGTGAGAATGTAGGAGATGCCAAGCCCACTTTATTGTGGAAGATGACGTTCGTTCAAGAGCTAGAAAAGGTAAAGAACTTGCCGTTAAGGTTTTCTTTGCTGTATTGGGTTCTTTAGTTTACTATTTGATCGCCCAACTTGATGCATAAAACGTTTTTAGTCTGATACCAATTGTGGCATATCAGAGGGAATTGTTCTTTTATATCTCCAGGATAGATCAGGATCTTACTATTTTCTTCCCAAGTTACTATGCACTTACTAGGTTATAACTTTGTTTCTTATGTAATGCCATGTATTGTCCTCAGGTTGATTGAATGATGCTGTGTTATGAGATCAGAAATTAAGGTTGGAGAACAAAGCATCAGCCATTAGTTCCCTTAGTAGCTGCAAGATTTGTAAGTTTATGTAGTATCTCCTTATAGTGATTTAAGTTAGAAGAACTTAATAATTTCGTAACTTTACATGAACTGAACTTAGGAACCAAGTATGTTTCTAATATGTACACTAGTTTGTTGTGATAATTAGAATACATTTGTATCAAATACTCATACTTTTTGTTAACATCAATTGAAGAATCCATTTTTCATAATAAGATACAGTTTTGAATGAATGAATGTATGTTGAATGAATGAATGTGTATTTGTGGAAATGATGAATATGGGGAACTGGGTAACTGCAGGGGGGGAAATGGATTTTGACCAGGTCAATAAAGACTTGACCTTTTTTTATGTTGCAAAATATTAGCAACGTCTCTGATATGTTGCTAAATTAGAACCAGAACCAGTGAATTAAAACCAGAACCAATAACATTTTAGTTCCGGGTAGGGGTATTCCTGTAATTAGAAATAGCTTAGCAACGGCAGGCCTTGGTTGCGAATAAAGAGCGTCGCAACGGGCGCAAAGATGCTTACGAATCCCGTTCTTGACCAAGATTCGCAATGAGCTTATGCCGTTGCGAAAAAATGCAACACCGTGTTTTGAAACGGCGATCTGCCGTTGCGACCCTGGTCAGCAACGGTCAGGCTCCGTTGCTAATCTCTAAAAATGGTGTAGTGAGTGACTGCAATAAGTTAAAGCGTATTTTTAAAGAAATGGTGGAGGCAGGGGAACTTCAGCTGGGCAATGAGGGAGTTCACAGAGATCCTCTTCCAGTCAGGAGTTGCATGCTCTCTGAGGACTTTGTTCACAAAACCGTGCAATCCATCATGGAGCATGTATGCAAGATTCTCTATTTCTCCAAGGCGCAACGTCAAGATATATTTATAGCCCTCAATCGAGTTGTGTCGGGCAAGCGACTTTTTCCTACTGAAGAAACTACGCCAGAACCCCAAACTCTCTCGGGAAACGGTACTGAAAAGTACAACTGGGGACTGTTGACCACTGTTCATCTGAAGGACGCCGAGCTCGACAACACATTGATTGACGCGGCCTCTGACTTCAACATCGTTACCATCAAAACTCTGAGAGCTACGGGAATTTCGAAGCAGGAGGCTACACGTTCCCCAATCATGGTCAAAAATTTGGAAGGAGAAGCAATAGACGCATATGGCTACATCAACCTTGAAATTAAGGTAGGAGACGCTCTAACACATGGAAAATTCCACATTGTCAAAGAACTCTCAAATTACGACATGATTCTGGGGCGCCCATGGGTACACGGCAACAAAGCGAAATTAGGAGTATCCCATCTGCCGGTGTCGATACCCGAAAGAATTTCCGACAAACCGTCCAACTTTGAAGATTACATGTTGCCGTATCAACAACTTACCGATGTAACTCAATTATCTGGAGAAAGCCCATTGGCGTTCATCCGCAGATTCCAAACGCAAGTAAGTCTGGTTAAACAACCATTTCTGCACCCAGTCACTTCTCCTCTCGGCCAAGCATGGGGACTCAGTCCAATCACCAACCCGGGCATCATTAAGAGATATGAATGGAACGCTGGGCCTTTCAAGTGCTTTGTCAAAAATTTGGAAGCTGCCGCAGTAAAAATTGACGAGATCAAAAATCAAGTGGTTGCACAACGCCCAAACCCGTTTCAAATTGGAGATATGGTAGTCAAGACGACCTCGTTTAGAGTTGGGGATGTAACAGTAAGGATAGCCGCTCAACCAGATTCGCCTAAAGAAAAGGAAGACGAGCCGTATCTGGTGGCAGATGTTATCTTGGGTGGTTACTGCAAACTCATCAATGCCGACAAGTTGGAAGGTGTGACGATTCATTCGCGATGGCTCAAGCCCTTCAATACATAAAACGTTGTGCTACTTTCCCATCCAGTGTTCTCCTTTCAATATTTCCTTCAGCAATTTCCCCTTTCATGCGATGTTTGTAACTTCTCTAAAGTGATTGCACTGTTTGCATTCATGATGTTAGAGCATGGCTCGGTTGAACCCACCAAGCATTGTTATGTCAAGTTTGGTTGTCATATTTTAGTGAATCAAAACTCATGTTAAGAGTCTCTTGATTATGTACTAGAGTTAAACTTCGTATAGGTTAGCTTGAAAGTATTAGGATAAGAGACATTACAAGTATTGCGAAGACTTAAAGATGTGAAGAAGCAAGGAGCTACAACGACAATAATCATCCTTCCACTTGAGGTTAGTGATATTTGACTTGAATTGTTTCATTCCCTAACGTATCTTTCAAGTCGTGTATATTGAAAACATAACTGTGAAGCATATTTGAACTCTAGATAGACATAGTATTGAGGAATACAATACGAGGTTTATTGCTTAACCATTAAACTTTGTAGATAAGACATCCCCATAATCATTTGAATGCTATTGTGATTATGTATGGGTATTGGGTGAGGATTTCATCCTAGGGAACAATGTTTACATGTGTTATAAGGAAGTAAGTTCATAAATTTGTTTGTGAACCGAAAAGGAAATTGCCAGATGTTATTGGTTTTGTTATTCATTGCATATCTTATGAACAACCAATATGTGTGATAGAGTATAACCGCTCACAACTTGTTGTGTTCTTGGTAGAATTGTTCACAAAGGCCTGACTTATGTATTGGTATAACTTTTATTAGTAAAACCGATCTTAAGTAATCACCCGTGGTATGATCGGATTTTGTATGTCTGACCTTGTAAGGGAAAGGGAACCGGTCCTAGTAAGAAAAAGGGAACCGATCCTAGTAAGGGGTGCAGTACATCAAAGGGAACCGATCCTTGTATGGGGTGCAGCAAGGTTTATAGCAAAAAGGGGAAACGATCCTATGGACATGTGCAACACATATAAGTTAGATACCATATATATGTGAGGAACCGATCCTAGTACCTAGTCAACCGAACTTTTGGGAAGCTAGTGTGACTATGCACAGTACTCACATGGAGGTAGAACCGAAACTTGTTTTGGTAGAACCGTAAACCCATGATTGTGATTGAATGTTGGTTTGATCAATCACATAGTTCTTGAAAGTCAGATGAACCAATTCTAAAATTATTTGGAAGTGTGGCAAATCGTTTTCAAGGTTGTAAGTGTGAAAGAGAACTTACAAAGTTAAGATGTCGACAAACTTTGAACACGTGCTGTGAATGTTTATTTCTATAATTTTTCAAAGATATTCCTTAACGGCTAAGGGAATAGAATCCCGTGATCGAAACATAAGTAAGTTAAGAATCTTTTAATTAAGGTTATTAATTTCATGTTGTAGGGAAATTACAGAATTAGTAATGTGCATTTACTAATTAGATTTTCCGAGAGATTTCGATCGTTACTTTTGGACAGAGCATTTCCAGGAATTGTGAAAATCGAATATGTGCTTTTATGAATATCTTGAGAATATTTTCAGTTTTGGAAATTCCTTGGTGTCCAAACTTCCTTGTCTATAAATACACGAAGTTTGCCTTTCTAGCAAACTAATCCTTCGTAACAACAGATTTACTCTTTTTGTTGTTGTTACTGGTGTAGCCGCCTATTCGTAGAGGGGGGTAACCTAATTAGGCGAAATCTCTTACGGCCGCTCAGTTTAAAGTCTTCTTTGGGATTGAGAAGCTCTAGCGCGACCCGTTGGTGGGAAACTAGATAATTGCGGTTTGTCTTTGTTTTCGATTGATTTGATTGACTAACGGTGGTTGAAATCTGATTGCACCTAGTTTGTTTATTCTTGAGAATCTTCTCTTCTAATATAAGATTCACTCAAACTAGTTCAGAATTTCGACAGGGATCTTTAGACTGTTGTTAGTTCTAAAGACAATCTTGTGATAATCCATTGTTAACAGACTCCGTTCTGAACGTGATTGATCACAAGAGATTCAAGTGATTATGTGCAGGTTTTTATTGAAGATTTAAGAAGATTTGAAGACAAAGGAGATATTGAATATCTGACTTGGGTTGTATAATCTTTGGTGTGCACAATACTTGTTTCGGTAAAATAGGATCCAATTAATAATTGGTTTATCCTTGTGGTAGATTGGATTGATTAATTGAGTAGATCGACATCAATACGTTTCCTTGTGATTAAAAGTATTGATAGGCTTAATCTTAAAAGATTACCTTTGGGTGATTGAACATAAGATAGATCTAAGGACCCGACGAAGGAGTTTATGTTAAGATAAACAAGAGCCTTTGTCCGACTCATATCACTTGGTTGAATAGAGTTGATACCAAATGATTTGTTGTTCCTTTACTATTTGGAATACGAACCAAATGAATTGTTCCAAGTACGTGACTTATTCACAAGTCGGAGGCGTGGGAATACAGACGGAACTAAGTGAACTATAGGGTTAGTTACTTGGTCTCAACTATACGAAGTTAGGTGTAACTTTGTGTAGCGGCTTAATCCTGAGAGTATTCAATTGGACAAGGTCCTGGGTTTTTCTCGCATTTGCGGTTTCCTCGTTAACAAAATCTTCTTTGTGTCATTTACTTTTATTTTCCGCATTATAATTATTTTATTATAATTAAAGTAAATCACACAAACATTAATTCATATTTACTTGATAAGCAATCCTATTGTGTTTGGTTAAGTCCGAACCTTTGTATCAAGTAAACATACTTCGTTGTTGTATTGTCTCGATCTCGTATCCATAGAAGATCACACGAAGAGTGAACCGATTAATTGTATTGTCTCGACTCAGTCCATAGACAATCACTTTCGGAGAAAGGACTTATAGATAGAAAAAGTTTTTGCTTGAGGTATATTTGGGTACCCTCGCCTTTTCACATGAGTAGAGTTTTCAATTTCAATTAAATAACATCTTCCCTTAAAAAGTTTTCCTGGACCATCTTAAAGGAAAATTCCAAGTAAACCCAAACTCTCACAGAGTCATTACCCGTCGATTGAAAACCAGAGAAATCAAACCCCCACAAAATGTTTTATTCATAAAATATTGAAGAAAAGAATAATGCAAGAGAGAAGATCATCAAGCAGCGGCGCAGACACTTTCCCTCAAGAATCTCTAGCCACGACTTTCACCTGACGGATTTTTCTATTTCTCTTATGACGTGTTATCTAGCTTGTGGCAGCTCGCACTTCTACGCACTCAGGTGGCATGCCACGGAAGCCCTGGATAATTTGCAAGGGAAAATCCAATAAAAAGAAATGGTTCTTCCCAAAAGGGGTTTTGCTAGGTCTCTTCCAGAATGTTTTATTCATTCAATCAAAGATATGAAAGCAACATAAACGAAGGAATGATACTCGGTGAGACATGGCTTCGGTCGCACAAAAAAAAAAAAAAAAAAAAAAAAAAAAAAGAAGTACCAAAAAACATCTACGAGCTACGAAAAGATTGTTTTTCTCTACGGAAGGAAATCGCAAAATGGGAAAACCAGATTGTCAATGACGTCTCCATCAGAGCTTTTTCAAGCACTTGCCCCAACACCTTTTCCGACAGCAAACATTCCATCCAGAAGCTATCTCACCAGCAGCTTCAGAATCCCATCCAGAAACCGTTTCAGCTTCAACATTCCATCCAGAAGCCGTTTCAGCAGCAGCTTTAACATTCCATCCGGAAGCCGTTTCAGCAGCAGCTTCAACATCCCATCCGGAATCCGCTTCAACAAAGAAGCATTCTGAGATACATCCCCACAAACTTCTCCTACGACTCCAACATATGCTTCCACCGCCTCACCATCCGCCTCGACAAAGATCCTCGGTGGTCGCCGATTTCCTCAACAGCAGTTTCGACATCCACTTCAGAAGCTGCTTTAGTCTCGCAAACCACAGACTCTTGGGAATGCTCTGGTTCGTCCACCTCAGAATCGAGGATTACGATACCATTACGGACAGGGTAATTAAACTGGCCCTCATCTAGAAGTTTCTTGGACTCACTCCTTCTCCGTTTCAATCGAGAGGCGAATCGTTTAGCCCTGACACTGGGTTGTGGAGAAGCTTCATCACGTTGATATTTCCCGACTTGCTGGGATACTTCATCACGTCTCCACTTCTCCTCAATGTCAATCAAAGCCATGAAAGCCTGGGCGCGCACCCGTACGATGCGTAGATGGGTGAGGGACATGCCTTGTATAATCCGGCTGGCTGCATGGAACAAAGGGTTGATTTGGTTTAATATCTCCTCATGTGAAGAAAACCTGGGTTCGTTGATTTCAAAAAATTTCTCCGAAGAGTCAAAGGTATGATCATCACCGAAAGATCCCATTGTGCACTACAAAAAAAAATTACATTATGTCTGCATCGGCAATCTACATGATGAAGAACACAAAATGGAGAACTACGAGAAAAGACACGAGACGATACATGTGAAGAAGATGGGTGCAATTCTATGATGATCTATACGAAAGAAAGAATAATTGGCTCACCTGGACTACCGATGGAAAGAGGCTTGCCGCTACAGAGGTAAAACCAATGATACGAAAATGGGTACATTATTTATATATCCCTACTTTTGACACCCAATAAATATATCCTTATACAACAATAAATATGTCCCTACTTTTTAATAACTTTATCCATTTAAAATTAGATTACCTTAATACCCTCACCCATATAATATTTTCTTTATTTCAAAATGAAAGAAATTTCTTCCTCTACCACTTCACCACCACCACTAGCACCACCACCACCAACATTCAACTACCATTCCACCACCACCGTTCAACAACCACCACCTACCAACCGCCACCACCACTAATATTCCACCACCAATCCTTCACCACCACCATTACACCACCACCAGTCCTCCATCACCACTAGTCCGTCGCCGCCACCACCACTAGTCCGCCGCCGCCGTCGCCGCCGCCACCGATTCAAATATTTTTATATCAACAACAATAGTTGATCCGGATAAAAATAGAACCAACAATAAAAGTTGATCCAATTTAGGGGATCAACAACGATAGTTGATCCAAAAAAAAAAAGGATCAACAGTAGAAGCTGATTCAATATAGGGGATCAACAATGGTAGTTGATCCCCTAAATTGGATCAACAATGAAAGTTGATCCATGTAAATGGAGTGAACTTGGCGTGACTCGAACACGCATCATCTGACATGGAGTCAGTCATGCTACCATTGCACCACAAGTTCAACATTGGAAGAAATTTACATGATTTAAACTAGCATGATTATACTCATCCAAAGGAAATATGGTCAACAATAGGAATTGAAAGGAACAACAACAGTAGTTGATCCCATAAAAAACTGGGTCAACAACAATAGTTGATCCAATAAAAAAATGAGTCAAGAACAAGAGTTGATCCCATAAATGGATCAACAACAATAGTTGATCCAATAAAAAAATGGGTCAACAACAAGAGTTGATCCCATTAATGGATCAACAACCGAAGTTGATCCCATAAAAACCGAAGTCCAAAGATATACATAAACAAAAATGGTAATGCTTGATCATTTCAAAATGTTGGGAAATGACAAAATGAGATCCCATAAAAAAAATTAGTTATACCTCGCATGTTGGAGGCAGACATTGACGAAGGAATGCAATCTCCTCCTCCCCAATTCTTAAATTAGCTATAAAACGAATGCATTCCTCTTGACCAGCAAAGATAGTGTATTCACCGCCAAAAGGGTTCCTTCTGTAAAACAAATCAAACCTGAAACAAGTCCAAAAAATTAGCAAATTCTCATATGTTTCAAAATCAAAACAACTTTTTCAATCAAAATCAATAAAAAAAAAAAACAAAAAACTGAAACCTTTCCAAGTTAAAATCACACTATATGGTGAAACAAAATGATATACTTACACAGATCGTTCCAAATGTTTTCCACCTTTCCGGTAAGCATAAGCCATGGTAAATTGATAAAGATTTGTCAATAAAGGTGTAACCATTGGATTGGTTGGTCCTTTAATCTTCTCATCCAATCCATTAACCCTATTATTTGCCTTCATCCCTATTCCAATTTCCGGTACAATAAAATTCTAGGTTTTTTTTTTCTTCGTTCTGTCTCCCTGTGGCTTTAGAAGTTAGTGGTGTTATCATGGCAAAGTAAGAAGAAGAAGAAGTTTGGTGTTAATCGTAACTGGCGGAAGTGGTTGTGTTGGCGGCGATATAGGTGGCGGTGGTTGGATCGATGGATATGGTGGAAGTTGATTTTTTTTCCGATTGAGTTAGAAACAATGAAGAAGTTAAAGGAAGGAAGAAGTTGAAGGAAGGCTAAATAGGGAACTATAAAAATTATGTTTTTAAAGAAATTTTCAATTATGCCATTAGAGACATTTATAAAGTTTCTAAAGGATAATTGTGTAGATCCATGAAAAGGAGGGACAATATTTCAATTTCCACTACGAAAATAAAAGGGTGGACAACGCATTTTATATACATTGTATTTTGAAGTTTGAGTAGAAAAATGTTTCTTCTTTCGGGTCATGCACGCCATTCCGTGACTTAGCCAAAGGGGCGCCTTCTTCACCGCTCAAAGCAGCGCAATCGCCGCCCGCTCCACGGCCTAGAAAGTAACGCAATGACTCCAGCACCCCGTGATTAAAGCCGCACTATCTCCGCCCATTCTGCGAAAAACGCCGGATCCATCTTCACTGTTTGGTAGCCAAAGTTCAAAGTGTTGTTTCCACCATTCCATGGACATCACCAAAGCGGCGCCATCTTAGCCGTTCAAAGCAGCGCCATCTCCACTAGACAAAGAGGTGCCATCTTAGCCGTTCGAAGCAGCGCCATCTCCACCAGCCAAGCAGGCGCCATCCTGGCCGTTCAAAGCAGTGCCATCTCCATACGTTCCGTGACCTAGCCAGCTGGCGCCATTCACCGATTCACGGACCAAATTACAGCGCCATCTCTGCCAATCAATAGCCAAAGCTACAGCGCTGATGCCAATACTCCATGGCCAAGCCGAATTTATGCAAAACCACTAATACATGGATTACATATTCCTCATGCCTTCCGCTAAAGGTTAGTTGAATTTCCTCGGCAATCTCTTCACGTCTTGTCCTTTCGATTTTACTCTTGTATGTCACCATCTCATGCTTACCCCACAACAACGCCGTTGTTACGTGCTAAGCATGGGACTTAATGTTGATGGTGGTTTTTAGCTTAGGGTTGAAATCATAAAACCTTGCATATGATGTGACGTCACTCTGTAAATGAAATGGTGTTGTGAGTGCTAACCTCTCCACCGTCATATTTATTGAGCCGTTCAATATACTTACATGAAATTTATCCAGACTGGCGAATGTAACAACCATCCCAGATGTTACAGAAATTTCGACGCCTTCTTATATTCACTTAATATAAGTTCCTTTGAATGCCTTCTATGCTATGTTCTCCGTCTGAACCCTTAATGTTTATATGGCATGACGATTTGTGTTCACTCGCAGCAGAGTCGCACGATTTTCCAAATATCAAGGATAAGGTCTTTGCATAAGGTATTCAATCAGAAAAGCATGCTTCTCTCTGGCAATGAACTTAAAAGAACTATGTGTCAACACATAGAGTTCAATCAATTGCCCTGACTAACTTGCAGAAGTTAGGGTTTTGCGCCTCGCGCAATATATCAGACCTTGCTTGTCGAAATTAAGCCTAGGCGAACTAGGTAATCAATCCGCCATGGATTAGTAGGTGCAAAGCCTTGCCCAGAATCAGAAAATAGGGAGCCGCAGTAGCAAAGGGAGGCGTGGCCATGCCTTAGGCCAACCGGCGCCACTTGCCATTGGCCACGCCCCTTCCTAAACCGGCCCTATTTTTCTCGACCAATCGTGTCGCCTCAAATTAGCCACGCGCACATAAGTTGTGGCTGGACCCATACTCACAGGCCCCGCTTCCCATCGACCAATTAGGTCGCTCTAAAGCCGCCACACTCTCACCAGAAGTGTAGCCACGCCCATGCTTGGTCGTCCCTCTTTTTATCGACCAATCAGGTCGCTCTAAAGAGGCTACACTTTCACCAGAAGTGTAGCCGCGCCTTATGTTTGGCCGGCCCCTTTCCTCGGCCAATCAAGTCGCTCCAAACTTGCCACCATACATTAAGGCCAAACGCACCCTGCCGCGCCACCATACTAAGTGGCAAGACAAACGCGCCTTACCACAACAACATATTGATCGGCATGCTAACATGACACTCTGCTGCGGTAGCATGCCACTTTAGCCTTGGCCACGCCGCCAAGCCCTAAGTCTTACCACGGCGCCAAAACCTAGCCTTGGCCACGCCGCCAAGCCTTAATTCTTACCACGGCGCCAAAACCTAGCCTTGGCCACGCCGCCAAGCCCTAATTCTTACCACGGCGCCAAAAACTAGCCTTGGCCACGCCGCCAAGCCCTAATTCTTACCACGGTGCCAAAACATAGCCTTGGCCACACCGCCAAGCCCTAATTCTTACCACGACGCCAAAACCTAGCCTTGGCCACGCGCCAAGCTCTAATTCTTACCACGGCGCCAAAACCTAGCCTTGGCCACGCCGTCAAGCCCTAATTCTTACCACGACGCCAAAACCTAGCCTTGGCCACGCCACCAAGCCCTAATTCTTACCACGACGCCAAATCCTAGCCTTGGCCACGCCGCCAAGCCCTAATTCTTACCACGGAGCCAAATCCTAGCTTTGGCTATGCTACAACGCCACAGGCGTGGCCATGCCACAACGCCACTGGCATGCCGCCATGCCACGGCTACTAGTATGTCGTTATGCCACGCCACTGGCATGCCGATATGCCATGGCTCCACCAGGCGCTACTATGCCAATGGCGCCACTTCGCTATACAACAAAGATGTCGCCATAATCAACGACCACTCTTCCTCATGAGATGCAATCTCAGCCACTGAACTGACGGAATTGCGGAAAGTTTTAGGCGGCCGACCAAGGCAAGCCTAATAGCATCACATGCTATTTTCCTATGGCAAAGTCTCTTGAATTTGACTTGCCACACATAGCAACCTGCTACACGTTTTCCACGAAAACACTCGAGACATCAAACATGTCACAAACTGGGGGATACTCATCAGGGTATTGGTCTGGAGGTTTATAGCGTGTGGCGTGCAATGCGCCCGTTACAAGAAAGTGTCATGAAGTAGGACAATTAGTGGTGGTGAAAAGTAACGGTGTAAACAATTCATTTCCTTCATCATGGAAGCGTAATGACTGACGGTTACACGGATTCACTTCCCTCATCATAGAAGCATAACGTCTGGCGGTTACACGTTACTCTATTCTTCCACCACTCAATAGTTTCCACTTCCTACGAGACCAGGGTACGTTTCAATATGACTTGTATAAATAGGCTTCACCTATTTTCACCAAATAACAAGTTTTTGGTGGGCAACAATACAGTATCTAGAAATCACCTGGTGGCTTTCCATTCGGCTAGCCAGTTCTTCTTTCAGATACAAGTCATAAACAACCACACCTTCAAAATAAACGATTCTGGTCTCAACACTCTCTTCGCTTCCCTCCCTAAGACCAACCCTTCTCCTTCACTTTGTGACCGAAGCAAGCCCTGGAACGACCATTTCTTGGTTTAGGCCGAGATTGTACAGACTGATCTCTCGAATCAAAAGTACTCCCGTGCAGTACATTGTTTAGGGTTTAGATTCGTTTCTCACCCACACACCCGAAATTACCAAAATCAGCAGAAACAGTTTTCACCCACAAACAACAGGGTATGTCTATAGTAGATAGATACAAAACGATTGTGGTGTACTTGGTACCCTCGTCATTTCATCCTCAACATGCCCTCTTCACATGTAGCATATCCCTTTGGGCATTCCCTACATGTAGACCTAATACGGTATCCTTCTGGGCATTCCTATGTATGAGTCAAGCTCTGATATCATATTAGAATGTGGATATCCAACTCAAAATCAATTACCACTAAGAGGAATTTCAATTATATTATAAATTTAGGCTAAGGAATTGGTCAATGCAGGACTGTATAACCATCAACACATCTATGATATAAATACTTTATTCATTTTTTTTTGTCATCTATTTAGTCTGAAAAGACGAGGGTACCCAAATACATCACAATCTTTAATTTATCCACCTATAAGTCCTCTTACCGAAAGTGATTGTCTATGAACAAAGTCGAGGCAATACAAAAAATCGGTATTCACACTTTGTGTGATCGTCTATGGATACGAGATCGAGACAATACAACAATCAAAGTGTGATTACTTGATAATAATAGGTTCAGACTTAACCAAACTCTATAGGATCACTATCAAGTAATATGGAGTTAACGTTTGTGTCTTTTACTTTTAATTATAATAAACAATTATAATTGCGGAAATAAAAAAGTAAAAGACACATCAAGATTTTGTTAACGAGGAAACCGCAAATGCAGAAAAACCACCCCGGGACCTAGTCCAGAATTGAATACTCTCAGAATTAATCCGCAATAAAAAATCTAATCCAATTTCGTATAGTTAAGACCAAGCAACTAAACCTATAGTTCACTTAGTTTCTTCAGTATCCTTGCGCTTCCGACATTCAATAAGTGCACGCACTGGAACAATTCCTTTGGATCGTATTCCAAACAGTAAAGGTACAACAAATATGTTTGGTAACAACTCTCTTGATTCTTTCAGATGAAGATATCTCAAGTCATATGTAAAGGCTCTTCCGTTTAACCAATAAACTCCTTTGCCTGGTCGATCAATCTATCCATGCAACAACTATAAGTAGCGAGTTTAGATTTGCAATCAATCAATATAGAATCAAACAAGAAACTATAAGGTGATGCCGATCTTACACAACTAAACAATCGAATAAATCCAATTTCTAGTTGGATCCCGGTAGATCAACGTTTGTGCACACCCAAAGATATAGAAACCAAATCAGAAGTCTTCTTTGTCTTCAAATCTTATTTAATCTTCAATAAACACATGCACAACACCACTTGAATTTCTTGTGATCAATCATGCACAGAACAGAGTCTGTTAACAATAGATTATCATAAGACGTCTTAGATATACAAACAGTTCTAATGATCCCGTCGATACTTCGATCTAGTTTGAGTGAATCTTATATCAGAAGAGAAGATTCTCAAGAATAAACAAACTAGGTGCAATCAAAGTTCAACAACCGTTAGTCAATCAAATCAATCGAAAACTAAAATAAACTGCAATTATCTAGTTTCCCACCAACGGTACTCGCAGAGCTTCTTGAACCCACATAAGTCTTTAAACGAGCGGTCGTAAGAGATTTCGCCTAATTAGGGTACTTTCCTCTCCGGATAGACGGCTCCACCAGAAACAACAAGAAGATGAAGTTTGCCTGGCTCTTAGGATAGTTTGCTAGAAATGCAAACTTGGGTATTTATAGACTAAGGATGTTTGGACACCAAGGAATTTCCAAAACCTAATTATTCTTAAGATACGCAATAAATGCCCAAATCGGTTTTCATAATTCCTGGAAATGCTTTGTCCAATATTTACAAAATCTCACTAGAAAATCTCCAATTAGTAAGTGTATATTACCAATTTTTATTCTCTAGAGATATGCATTTAATTGTTGGTAATTAAAGCATATAAAACTAACAACCTTAATTAAAAGATTCTTAATTTATTTCGGTCCGGGATCTCCTTGAGTTATTAAGGAATATCTTTGAACAATAAAAGATAAGAGTTACTGATCATGTTCTGATGCGCGTCGTTTACACAACAAATTATTCAAGATATTTCCCACTAATTAACTGGTAATATAGCGGTAGTAAGAGATCGTTCCCACAGAGAGCTGTGTAATTGATAGGTTATTTAGTTCAGCAAAGTAAAGTAAATCACAAAAGGGGGTGGTTTTATAGTGAAGTAAAAAGAAACAAATAAGAAAGTAAAGATGATTAAGGAATCATTCGCCGCCACTGATCAGAAACTTAATAAAAGTACTTGTTTATCTCTTGTTAATTTTCTATTATCACCAACCATAGAATAGCAATAAGCTCTGCTATCCCCGGAATTCCTGTTGCCACCGGATACCTAAGCGCTCGACTCACCGATTCTATCCATCTCGAGCCACCATGAATAAGCTCTCAATATGTAACCCACCGGATGCATTACATTTTGTGAATTAGGTTGATCCTAGCATCGACGCATAAGCTCGGTCCGCTTACTAGTGTCATCTCTATACACAATTGCTTAATGTAATCCCTCTCACAACTTTTGCGATGTACTACTTGTGTATGGAATTGAGTGACTATTACACGTATCACCAACCCCAGTACTAGTAGAAGAATTATTATCAGGTCAATTCAAATGGCCAGTTGAACAACCCAGTAATAATCTTAGGCACTAAAAATAATTGAGACAATCGACAAGAAAATTAAACTCAAAATAAATTTGTAAAAAGAATTAAAGTTTCATTAATCTGGACTTTGAAATCATACCTTAATCAGTAGAATTTAGCTACACATGGATTTACTAAAACCCATGAAAAATATATGAAATAAGAAAAATTAGAAGAAGAAAACTTGGTTTCCCCCAAAGGGGCAAACCCTAGATATAAAATAAAAACCTTTCCTCTCTCTTTATTCTTTTCTGTATTTTTCTCTCCTCCAAGTTGTCTCTTACTCTTGGCAAGTCACGGCTATTTATATAGGTTTCAATCGAAACCTGACTTCACCCACAAGTCCGCCTAAGATAAGTATTACCCGTAGTTGGTACATATCCCAAATATTTGCACCGACGTTCCATGTTAGCTCCTTCTTTTTGTCGTTGAGTCACTGGATCCTTTTCTTCCTCAAACTGAAATATTTATCACAATCAACCGCAAACTCGGACTCCAATTCTCTTTCGGTCTTCAATATCTCTACCATCGAACCCCGGCTCAAATCCAACACGAGCCTCATTCTCCTATCCGCTTCATAACCACTGCCATTGGTATCATCACATCAATCACTCGATAGAACTTCTCTGTTCATTTTCGAGCTTGATAACAGTTCCATCTCCGACCAACGACGGATGCAAAAGGAGTCATCACTGCCATCTCTCTAAGCCATCCATCACAAATTTCGAACTCCTCTCCATCTCTTGCCGTTGTCGACACCATTAAACCATTCTCCGGCCTTCATTCTCGGCACCGCCAAAGATCATCATTGCATGTGCCATCAATGGCAGAACCCAGACTCAACTCGGTCCATCTTCATGCCTCTGCCAAGCTCGACCATCTTCTATGTTTTGTAACTCGAGCTCTCCATCCACAATAGCAGCAACGTTCAAACCCAGTTCTTCATCATCACTGCCAAGATCAATGGCGGCATCCAACCATTCGAGTATCAACTGACTTGAAACCCATTACCGTTGTATCGGCGAGATAATCACCATCACTGCCAAGCTCAACTCTATATCGAGTCTCACCCACAACCCAAGCAGCAGAACCATCTCCATTGTCTTCTCTTTGTTTCATCAAAACATCCAGCAGCTCGAGCTCCACTTTCTCACTGCCGATAATAATGGCAGCGTATCTCCTCCTTCCAGTTCTTTCCTCTGTTGGCAGCAACATCACCATGATCTCATCATGATCATCACGAACTATTCTCATTATCCATTAGTGGCAGAAAACTCATCTCAGTCACTACAACAGCTACCAATCTCGACAAACCCATTACCTCTCTGCCTTGTTGCTCGACCTCCACCATTAACATCATCGACTAATCTCATTACTGTCATCGTCCACAGCTCCGAGCTTCTATATTCGAGTTCATCACCATCAGTGTCTGTGGAACTCCACTCTGAGCAGACAACCATCCCTGACCTTCACTTCAATCAATCATCGTCACCGTTGATGATGGCAGCAACACTCAAACTCGTTGGAAAATCAATTTTAGATAATACCCACGTCTCTTTATAACTCTGACAGCTTAATTATGTAATCTCGAGTTCATCAGACCAAGAAATCACCATCGGGGTCATTAGCTGCCGTGATCATCACCATCGGTGATTCTGTTAATGGAGAAGGACGAAGGTAGTGCCCAGGAGTAAATAGGCCGGGTGCCTTTAACATGTTTTGAATTACGGCTTCCCTAAGTAAAAGACCGGACTCCCTTTAGTTGTCCCTTTGAAACAGGTTCACCCCTTATCGAATGACTGCCTCTTAACGTACAAAGGGGTGTCAATAGCACTTGTCCTGGAAAATGACCATTTTGCCCTTGTAGTCTTCTAAGTTCTTCTTTTGCTCATAACTTCTTCATACGAACTCAGAATGACTCCGTTCTTTCGCCATTGTCTTCATCTTCTCGTCCTCTACACAATAAACGAGTTCCAATTAGTCTTTGGCCTTTCTCCAGTTGTAGCTAGCTTCTTTCCTTGCACAACTAAGTGCATATTCACTTCTTTTGGATGATTCATCTAATAAAACACAAATAAGAGAAAACAAGCGTAATATACAATAATTTGCAAGAAAACCAACAAATACTAGCATGGAATTGACACCAAATATATGTGAAATATGCACTTATCATGTTCAAAGTATGTCGACATCTTTTCTTTGTAAATCCTCTTTCATATTCACAATCTTGGAATCGATTATACCACACTTCCAAACAAGTTTAGAATAGGTTCATCTGTATTCCAAGACAACTATGTGATTGATCAAATATCAATTCACTAATCATAGGTTTACGGTTTTACCAAACACAAGTATCGGTTCTACCTTAACATGGTTACTGGGACCGGTGACATCAGTTACCAGGATCGGTTACGTCAATTACCAGGACCGGTTACCATATACTCATGGTATTACTTGTGATCGGTTACACAAGTCACTAGGATCGGTTACACCAATTACTAGGACTGGTTAAGCAAATTAAAAGGATCGATTACACAACTCTTTTGTGATCGGTCACACCAATTATTAGGATCGGTCACACCAATTACAAATATCGATCATACCATCTCAGGTGATAACTCTGAAGAAGTAAACCAGACAGAGTTAATATGGGGGGTGGGGGTGGGGTGGGGGGTGGGGGGGATGAAACAAAAAGCAAGAACTAAAATAGTAGATGCATATGTCAACAGATCAATAAATAACAGTATGAAATGAGATTGTACCAGTTTCGGCTGCCTTCTTCCTACAATCCGACTTATCACCGTTCTTTTCGGAAGAGTACTTATGGAAAGATGTTATGTTATGAGGATCAATGGATAATTTCCTGTTAGATAAGAATATGACACCAATTTACCAAATGAAAAAAACATATGCAAACACAACAAAGAAAAAGACGCGCAAGAACCTAAACATGTAAGTCCAGGGCATAAGTGGTCCCTCTGTATTAACGTGTTTAGCGTGAGTCACACGCTAAACGGATTGTATATAAGACCTTGAAGGATCACTTTGTAAACTAAGACGTAAGATTCATTCTAACTAAATTAATAAGAGTGATATTTCTATGATTCTCTCTCCAACTAAGTTGTGATCGCTAACCCAAAGATAACTTAATAATCACTAATTGAACCAATGTAATCACCTCCAGACAAAGATCAAGTACAGATCGAGTTTGAGGATTGGACTAAAATCAGTAACCAAATCATAACATTGTGTAGGTACGTATTTCTGCAACCTCTATATAGTGATACGGAAAATATGCATTATCTTGGTATTGTTTTTTTGACCAAAGGAGTTAATATTGACTGAAGATCCTGTATACTCAACCATATATCTGGCCTTCCCAGGTTTGGATGATACCCAGTGAGGTGGGAACTAAAACAAGTTAGTCATCTATTATTTCTGGATACGGTCCAAAGGAGTTGAGATAGCAGAAGTCTTCACGGCAGGTGAAGCAGCTTGAGAAAGTGGATTTTATCTTGGGATTCACGTACGTAGACCATATTGGTTGTTGGTGTAGGGATATTAAAGGAACTGAGTAACTAGGGACGTAGTTACTTTGTCCCAACTTTAGTGGTAGTCAATTTATATAACGCTTGATTCTCAGAGTATTCAAAACTGGACTAGGTCCCGAGGTTTTTCTGCCTTTCAGTTTTCCTCGTTTACAAAATCTTGTGTGTCGTGTGATTTACTTTACTTCCGCATTATATTTACTGTCTTTGTTATTAAAATAACTAAACTTGTACATTAATCAAACTTGGAACGATCTCATATAGATTGGTCCGGTCACGAACTTAAGCTATTTACGAAGTTACATCTTGTTGAAGTAATCTGTTGGCATTTATTATTTTGTAATAATACACTAAGTAATATCTATAGTAGACCTCATACGGTATCCCTCCGAGCGTTCCTATGTATGAGCCTAGCTCTGATATCATACTAGAATGTGGATATCCAACTCAAAACCAATTACCACTAAGCGGAGTTTCAAGTTATATTATAATTTTAGGCTGAGGAATTGGCCAATATAGGACTACATAATCATCAAAACATCTATGATTTAAATACTTTATTTAAAAAATTTGTCATCAATTTAGTTCATACTCGTAACACTTTGAACATCGATTTAGTTCATAACACTTTCTTCTCCAACATGTAGAGTTCATTTATCTTGATGTAATTATCCAAATCCTAACAATTATTCAAGTCTGTTCAAGTATATAAGACATTTTTTTTTTCGTAGGGTTCAAATTCTGAGAATGAGGGAGAAACAAACTCTAATTGTGTTAATATTTGGTAGCAATATAGAGTTATACAAAAAAAAAAAAAAAAAACTACCGCCAAAATATTAGCTTCATTTCCATTATGTTTGAATTCTATAGAAAAACTCATGCCAAAATTGTGAGTAAATTGTGAAATAATAGGTTTCCGGATTTTAAAATAAAATGAAAAGGTAACAATAACAATATCATTTAGGTACGTATATAATGTAAGTATTTTATTAAAAAATATAGGGATATTTAGACTTTGGGTCTCAAAAAAGTGACCAGTGTTGCGTTTGGGTCCTAGAAAGTTTGAAATTAGAGTTTGGGTCCCAAGATCAGAATTGACCTTCTTGATTGTGAAATAATCTAGTTAAATACTTAAATGACCAATATAATATAAGAGTTTGATTTATTTACAAACCCAACCATTCTGTTTCTGTTAGACACATGTACGCATAGGAATCATTATTGATTGAATGGCTGAGATTAAAAACACCTAAAGTACGACTACTTCTCATCACTTCGAACAAACAAGATTGGTTTTTACTCTACTAGGGTTCTAACTTCCAACTTCTAATAGTGCGACCAAATTTGGGTTTGACCAAAATCGATTGTAAAATTGAGTGTGAATGATTAATTTCAGATGATTCAAGTGTTATTGTTGTCGTTTTAGAAGATTCTCCAGCTGAAATTGGTGTTGGAGTTGTCGAATTTTTAGAGTAAGGTAAGTAAACAAATTCCCCTAATTTGCACTGTTTAATTTGTGGATTTTGGTTATTTTTTGTTATCCCCTCTTGATGTTGTCTACTAATCTGTACTCTCTGTTGGGAAAATCTTTTAATCGCAAATCTGATTGTTATTTGTTTTTAATTGTGATTATCATACTTTTATGTACTCTCTGCTAGTATAAGTACATGTCTTAGCCATTTTTCTATAAATTATAGTTGAGTTTAGTCTCCCTTGGTCCCTCTCTGTCTTTTCCCGTGAACTACTATTTGAAATTCAATTGCCAATGAAAACCAATTACCGTTTGGCTTTTTTATTAGATGATAAATGGAATTTGATATATGATGGCAGTGACATATGTTTGATTGTTCACCATATGTAATAATAGTGCAATTGAGTTGGACTTTAATGAATAGCTAATGGTAAGAATCATTAAGTTAAAGGCTTCTCAAATAAAAGTCAAGAGCGGAAAGTGCGATTTTTTAGGCGACGTTGACTTAAGTCAAGGTGTTTTTATTCTCAATTCTGGGTGACATCGTCCTTGATTTAGGTTTTATTCTAGTGATTTAATGATTGGTGTTGGTTGATTTGGTGTTTCTGCTCTTGTTTTCTTTCTTTTTCCGGTTCTTTCATCATGTTTCCTAGTTCTGGATTTCCTTCTGGTGGTTTAGGGTTTGGCAACGGAGGTTCTGGTAGTAGTAAGGAGGTGGGTTCTTGTTCTGGGATGGATATTAGATATAGGAATTGGTCTAATTCTCTCTTTGCTAAGGAACAATTGGTAAGTATGAAATCTGATCCTTTGGTTAGGCGCGATTCATGTTTTGTTAGTGGCGAAAGGGTTATGGTTGTTGATCCTACGGAGTTTGAATATGAGATTAAACTCTATGAGAAATTAGTTGTTGGATGTTTTGTAGGTCCTAGGCTTTCATATATGAGAGTTCTTAATGCGGTTAAAAAGGCTTGGCGGATGCAGGATGAATTCAAGATGACTATTCATGGGAATTCAGTTTTTGTGTTTGATTTTGCTACTCCTGAGGCTAGGAATTCTGCTCTTGAGCATGGTGCGTTTTTCATTGCTAATCAGTTGTTCATGATAAGAACATGGTCACCATAGTTGGGGGGTGAGATTGCAGAGTTGAAGACTCTTCCAGTTTAGATGAATTTCTATAAGGTCCCTATTCACATGTGGAACGCTAAGGGTCTGAGTTTGATTGCTAGTTATGTGGGTACTCCTATTATGGCAGATAAGCAAACTCTTTCTAAACAGAGAATGACTTATGCTCATGTGTGTGTAGAAATTGATGTGAACTATAATTTTCCTAGTGAGGTTCCTGTCATGATTGGTGATAAGAGAATTGTTATTCCTGTGGAATATCCCTGGAAACCTCCAAAATGTATTCACTGTGGTACATTTGGTCATTCTTTTGAAAAGTGTACTTTGAGACCGAGAGAAACTTCGGTAATGCCTGAGGTTTCCCAACAAAAACCTTCTTCTGTTCCAGTTGGTGTTTGGCAGAAGAGAGTTCCTAAGAGGAATAGGGCAAGTGATCATATAGAAGTTGTAGAGCCAGTGGTGGAAGTGGTTACTGTTATGGAAGGTATGGAGACTAGTTATGTGAGACATGATACTGTTAAAGATAGGGTGTTGCAATTTTCACAAGAGGCTGTGTTGGTAGAGGTGTCTGTCGCCACTAAGAATAAATTCAATGTTCTAGATACTGAGGATTCTGGTATGAGTCTTAATAGTACTTATCATATTGGGGAAGGGGTGTTACAAGACTCTACGGCTTCGCATGCTTCTGCTAGCAATTCTCAGGAAGCAACTAATACTTCTCATTCAGGTGATGGTGATGGTGTTAGAGCTCACTTTGGGCAGAAGAATGTTAGTCAGGGAGGAAGGAAAAATGCTCTTAAGGTGACTGAAATAAAGAAAGGTGGTAAATGGGGTAAAAAGTCTCACTCTTCTATCCCTTATGATGTTTAAATTTGGTTTTTGGAATATTAGGGGTTTAAATGACCCTTTGAAGCATAAGGAAGTGAATAAATTAGTTAAAAATAATAATTTGTCTCTTGTTGGTATTGCTGAGACACATGTTCAGGTAGTCAATAGTGACAGAATAAAAGCTAGAATTTGTCCTTCTTGGCATTTTCTGGATAATTATGATTAGGGCTGCACATGGGACGGGACGGTACGGGTTTTTGCCTAGCTCAGTACATGTACCTCCCTATGGCCGGTACCTGTACTTTGTACACTGCACTGCAATGCAATTACGGGACGGACGGACCCGTTTAACTCGGTGACGGATCGGACGGACCGTTCTTTACCTGTAGTTTGTTTTCGTTACTCTCTGCAAATGACGCTAAACATGAAAAAGTCGCGACCGTGGACTACAATATAGTCTACATTCAACTCGTTGAGCCTGCTTAACTCACCAATCCTATCACCTAATCCAGTTTTAACTAATCCGTGAGAAAAGAAAAATGAAATCACAATCAACCATATTACTTCATTTGTAAATGCTCCGAATGCTGTTGAAAAACACTAAGGTTTTTGTTACTATTGATGTTGTTAAACCTAGAAACGCCCAAGCTCCAACTGGTAATGGACTTAATACTAACCCTGCTATTGTTGATAAGAATATTGATAAGAATTGTCATGCTTCTTTTGTTACTTGTACTGGTTTTGGAACAAAAAAACGAACGATAAATCCAATTCCCTGCGATATCACTAACGGGATCAATTTCTCTCCTCCTTGTGGCGCTGATTCCAATTTTGATGGAACCGTTGTAGCAGAAGATGAAGATTGAATCGGTTTCAGGAATTTGTAAGGTTTTGATGATGAATCGGAGAATGTGAGTTTAGATTTTGATGGTAAAGAGGGAGAAGAATACAACGCAAAGCTCTGCGTCATTAAAATCTTCTTCTGGATTTTGATTTTCTCTCACCAATCCCTGAAACCAGTCATGAAATGAGGAGAATATGATAGAGAAAGGGTATAACCCCTATTATCAATGGCTAGGATTTAACCCTAATTTCAACGGATAGAAATCCTCGGTACTACGGGACGGGACGGGACGGGAATAACATAGAACCGTTACTCGTACCTACTCTAGGCATGGTACCAGTTTTTGGTACTTGTACCTGTCCCATCCGAACGCGGTTCCGGGACGGTTCCTGTGGTTCCGGTTCGGTTCCACGGGACGGGACGGTTCCTGTGCAGCCCTAATTATGATCATAATAATAATGGTAGGATATGGGTGGGATGGGATCCTGATATGCTTAAGGTTTCACTTATTCATTGTTCTGCTCAAGCTATGGGTTTGGATATCGTGCTTCCCAAAAATAAAAGTTGTGTGGTCTTTTTCGTTTATGGGTCTTATGATGTGGGTGTTAGAAGGTCCTTAGAGCAACTGCAGTGGTGCGAGTATAACCAAAGACCAAAGATAAAAAAAAAAACGACCAAATTTGAGTTTAGTCTGGTGTGTGACGCTACGGGTAGAAGACTAAATTTGGTCGAGCGTACACTATACGTTCGCTTTTGGTGTGGGGCGTGGACTATACGTTCGCCCGATGAGGGAGATACCAAAAATGAAGGGGAAAAAAAAATGGGGCGGAGGTATAAAGCCCGCCCCACTATAAAGAGAATAAAAAAAAATGAATGGGGCGGAGGTATAAACCATGCCCCACA
>JAJJWW010013016.1:0-18178 GCA_023531295.1 Papaver armeniacum | reverse complement strand
TACAGGATGTGGATGAAGAATACGAAAGTTAATCAATAATTATACTAACAATACTTTAAGCTACATGTAGTTTACAAGAATTAAACTAAGTTTTACTAGCAAGAAAATTACAGACAAAAGACTTTTGACAAATATATACAGAACTGAGAATGAAAATCAGTAAAGAAAACTATGGAACTACACAGTGACAGAAGATAGCACAGATGATTCAAAGTAAATTTGTACAAGGAAGAATTGGGTTTCAGTGAAGAAAGCAAGTGATCAATATATCACAACACACTACAGTTCGAAACGGCGCAAAACTTGGTAGGTCGAAAGATGATTTCCTCGTCATTACCCAAGTGCACGGTCTGCTTTGGAGCGGTGGCAAGCACGAGTCAAACCACGAGAAATTGGAGTGTGTGTCATGATCTCAGGGCTTTACTTAACTGATTTATGCAAGGGGTGTCACAAATATGGGATTGTTTAATGTCTTTAAGACAAATTGTAGGTTATAACACTAAAATCACGGTGAGCTACAGTAGAGAGGTATGGCAGGGTACTAGGATTTTTAATCCACCACTAAATCAAGTTATGTGCTTCACTAGTTTGAGTGTTCTTGTTCCTCAATATGAGATAAGGACAATGTGTCAAGACTATCCTTATCAAGGAATTTCAATAGTATGATAATTCAATTCTGACTAGAGTACTGCCGGAGCACTAATTGTCTAATTACACAACTAGTCAAGGGTTTGGCAACTATCTACAAAGCTTAAAGTTTGACACAGCCAACACAGCTTTTATCCTAGCTTCAATGGATACATGGCATTCATTGTGAAAGTAAAGTATTAAAGTGCAAGAATTGGAAGTATCTTTATGATTTAAACATTCAGAACAATTTCAAACACAACAAACAACAATGAGAATTAGGGCTTCATGGAATCCACAGCAAATGGAATTAGAACATACTAAACATGGTAAAATGAGACTTTAAAATTGTAAATACAAATTAACCCTAAAACATGCTGTGTTTTCTCTCATAACATAAACTTCCATTTTATATCACTCACACACACTCTAGACAACAATTAAGGACATACCCATACTCTTTCTTACGCCAATTCGGCTCTTAGCCTTGCTTGTGGTGTTGGAAAAACCCTAGTCTTGTTTATCTCTAACTTAGCTTCTAGGGTTATGAGAGGCTATGTTAGAGATAACTACGACTTAGGTGCGTAAAAATAGGTGACCGAGGCGTCCGCCGCGTGGGCTACAAGAGATGGAGGTGATGGCTCACCGTTTCTGCTATGGTGTGTCGGGAAGAGGGGAATGGGTTTTGCGTTGGTCGGGTGGAGAAGAAAGAGAAAATGGAGAAGAGAGAATGGGTTTTTGCTCGAGGGTATAGGTGATAGGGGTTTTGCTGTGGAGCGGATGCGCGAGAAGACGATGAAGGTTGGAGCGAGCGTAGGATGAAGATGCGCGAGATCCGAACGCTTAGTGAGAATCAAGTCTTTGGTGTTGGTTTTTAGCATCGAGGTGTTGATGGGAAGGACGGAACGTAGTTGGATGCAAATGGTGAGATCCGAACGGCTCGGGGAACGTAGTTCATCCTGTCGTGGGTAAGCTCAAACCCATGTCTTGTAAATGGGTTCTTTACTTTTTGGGTTGTAATCAAGATAGACTTTGGCTTTGCTCCCATAGACGCTGTCTCATTCTTTTCTCTTTTGGCTCTCGAGTTTCTCAGAGCTTTATTTATTACCTAAAAACATAAAATTAATTAAGTACAAATATTTATTCTTGAAAACAAGGAAAACACGAACTGGGATAATATCTCGATTTCTCTGAGCACAAAAGATGAGTTAAATGCCAATAAAAAGGTGTATAAATATGCAATATTTGGCACTCATCACCGGTTAACAAAATTGGCACGAAACCTGGGTGATTCTTCCGAGCAGGGGCGAGGGGTCTAGCAAAGAATTCATCATCCGTGTTTGGTTTGGAACAATGAACATCCTTCGATGAGGCGAAATTTTGTTCGTGTAACATCTTGTCGGATTTCTTCATAACAACTTAGTAACGAGATATCTGCAATTACCTGAGAAAGACGAAATTATCTCCGACACATAACCTCACCCAACAAAAGGAAAACCTAAAAAAAAAGAGTGTATTCTCTACGGTTCAAACCGCACACGCAGTGATTTTCTTCAGTGGTTCAAAATTATATACGCAGATTTTCTACTGGAGCTCGAATGCGTCTATGGTATCCTCTTCCGGGTTCAAAATTATATATGGAGCATTTTTCTACGGTTTCAAAACTGCCTTGCAAATATTTTCTTCAAGTCCAAAATTCATATATGCAATATTTCCTATGGGTTCGAAGTCATATGAAGCACATATACGGATTCTCTACGGTTCGAAAAATGCACACGCAGATCTTCTTCGGGGTTCAAAATTATATACGCAGATTTTATACGGGCTCAAGTGCTGCGTCCTCAAAGATCCTTCGGTTCAAGACTATATACGCAGATTTTCTACTGCTCGAATGCGTCTATGGTATCCTTTCTTCGTGGTTCAAAATTATATATGGAGCGTTTTCTACGGGTTCAAATCATATATACAGATTTCCTTGGGTGCATATATACAATATTTTCTACAAGAAGCACGCCAAGAAATCATATGCATATCATTGCAAGGATTATAAAAACGCCTACTTTTAGGTTTTGCACCTACATGAAAAGGGGAAACAAGAGAAGCGGGAAGACATACGGAAACCGGTTTTCTTTATGACTCTGCCGCTAGTATGAAAAGATGAAAGAACAAAGATGAGAGAAAGGGGTTTTATATATATGGGCGTGGAGATTTCGAAATAGGAAGGATTTCCCCTATACCAAAAATCGTGCATATAAGGAACGGGCCCACAAGGGCGCCCAACTTCCCAACGTTGCCCAAGTAGCACCTTAGGTCCCACCAATTGTTTCAACTTCCCAACGTCGCCCAAGTTGCACCGGTCCCACCAATTGCGCCCTAACTTCCAACGCCGCCCTAAGTCACGCCAACTAGCACGATCGCCTTTCCCACTTTGCGCCCCCGCCTGCCTAGCACGCCGGTTCAACTCGTGTCAACCTCTCAATGCCGCCCAGCTTCCTACCTCTCAATGACGCTGACTTCCCAATTGTGCCAGCCTCCCGATTTGCGCAAAACACGAGAGCAAGGATTCCAAATCCTATTTATAAAAAGGTCATACAAGCCTCTTCAATTCTTCTTTTTTACTTGTTGATAGTTTGTCACCATCTTATGCTTACCTCGCAACAAAGCTCCTGTTCCGAGCTAAGCGGGGACTTAATGTTGATGGTGGATTTTAAACAAAGGGTAAAATCGTAAAACCCTGAAATAACCTAATGTCACCGACACACATTTATTAGAACATTTAATGCATGTAGTCGGAATTACTAGGGGTATTTTTTCAAATTAGGTTACAAACTTAACGAAACCCTAATTCCTCTCGTACAATGGCAAATCATGCCAGCCACACCTAGCCCAAGCTCAGCGCCATGCCAAACGCACTCAGCTTCTTGGGCCCTAGCTATGCTAGTCACACCAAACGCCGCCAAAGCATGCCAACCATGCTAGCCACACCTCCGTGCCAATGGCAAATCATGCCAACCATACCTAGCCCAAGCTAAGCCAGCACCTGCTCCGCGCTAAATGGCAAATCATGCCAGCCACACTAGCCCAAGCTAGCCGCCTCGTACCCCGATGGAAAATCATGCCAGCCACACCAAACGCCGCCAAAGCATGCCAACCATGCTAGATGCACCTCAGGTGCCAATGGCAAATCATGCCAGCCACACCAACGCGCCAAAGCATGCCAACCATGCTAGCCGCACCTCCAAAAGCCAATGGCAAATCATGCCAGCCACACCAAACGCGCCAAAAGCATGCCAACCATGCTAGCCGCACCGCGCCAATGGCAAATCATTCCGGGACATAAAAACGCCAAAGCATGCCAACCATGCTAGTCGCATGATAGGTGTCTAAAACACCTAATTTACTATCTAGTAGTTACGCTTTCTTTGCTATTTTTCTTGTGAATTATGTACTTTTACGCGTGTTTTTGAGTTATTAGGCACTGGAGTCGCACGGAGGAAAAGAAGTGGAAATCATTCAAATCTAGTCAAAAAGGGTAAACTGGGTCATTTCACTTGGCTAATACTAATGGGAGCCCATCCACATGTTAAGGGGTAGCCAGATTTTGGTTAAAAGAGAAGTGTTAAAAGCACCCATGGGTGTTAATAGCCCCCGTACCATGAGACCTGAGTTGGGTCAATTGTTGTTTCGGAGTTCGGACAACATTTCCTTCAATTCTTCTTGAGCTACAAATGAAATTAGAGGATTTGAGCTGATTGAATCTTTACTAATTGCCGAGAGTTGGTTTCGGTTTGAATTAGAGAATCGCAGAACGAGATATGAAATCACTACCATCATTCACCATCGGTGTTAGGGATTTGTTGTGTTTGAATTGAATAGAGATATTAAGATATTGATCTTGTGTTAATTAAGTAAAATAGTGAAGAAATGATGTGTTGTTCTTATTGATCAAGATGGGTTTCTGAGAGTGCGGGTGAATGATTGAAGATGAATTGATCGGAATAATTGATGTTAGGGTTTGCGAAAGAAATTAACTTGGGATACTCTCGGATTGAGAATACGGATCGTGGAACCAAGTCAGTGAAGATTTGAAGATGGGTTTGGTACGGATTCTATGAAATTGCAGGTGAAGGCAGTTAGGGTTTGGAATTGAGAAGAGCAAGAATTTGAGAAGTCATGAAGAATCAGAAGTGGGTTTGGGTTGCATTTAAGCTTAGTCTGAAGAAACCCAAGATTTGGTGTTAGATAATTCAAGGGTTTGAGCCAGAGTTGTTGATGCTGCTGTTGTTGTGATCAATGACAGAGATAAGATGCAGCTGCAATGGAATTTGAATGGAGCTGGTGATATTTGCAAGTGATGCAGCTGCAGGTGGTGCTGCTAGTAATAGAATTGGCAGACTGGAATTGTTGTATGCAGAGTTGCAGCTGCAATGAAGGCACTGGTGTGAGAAATTGAGCTAATGGGCATGTGGTGCTGCAGTGAACAAGGAGTACAAGGAATGGCGAAATTGTCTAGGTTGCTGGTGTTTGAATGAATGGTTAGATGTATGTGTTGATGCTTTGCAAAGATGGCAGAATCAAATGGAGTTACGATGCAAATTTCGCCAAGTGTTACACAGGCCTTGAGCTGAGAACTGGTGCACTGATGTGTTGGTGATGTGCATTGCAGGAATGATTTGAATGGAGGATTGAAATTATAGAGTCCAAAGATGCAATGTTGGCTACAAACCGGATTTCTTGGGTGCGGTGAAGTGTTGAGTGAGCTGCAGTTGTTGTGAATGGCAATACAGGGAATGCTCGTGTTGTGTGCAGATTGGTGATGGTGATTGTCATGGGAGTGTTAATTCTCAGTGACTAATGGATGCTGTAATATGGTGATGATGCAGTTGAGGTTTAGCTCAAGGATGGAGGAACTAATTGGCAGAGCCGCACAATGAGATGGTGGTATTTCAAATTAAAATGTTTAGATGTATGTCTAGGGGGTACCTACGGTGCGGGTTATGGTTGCGGAAAGAACCACTATCACTTACCAAATGTTTGTGGATTTGAAGTTAAGTGGATATGCAGAGCAAGGAATAGGTGTGTTGCGAGGCATTGGTGGTTTGCCATGGATGCAGGTTAATGGAACTGGTGGTTGCTGCTATTATGAAGAAATTGTGTGGTTGTAATGGCTAGAACATGAAGCAGAAGAGGTGGTACCAGATTTTGTGTTGAGAAGAAGAAGGAACTGATGAGTCACAGCTGAGTCATTGAGATATGAGGCGCTGAGCTGCAGAAATTGAGCTGATCCGTATGGACTGTGGCAGTGGAGCACAATGATGGCGGCTGCATTTGCAGGTGATGGGTATTATGGAAGTGATGGCTTGGTATATGCATTAGCCATGAGAATTGAAAATTGTTGCGGAAATGGTGTTTGGCAACGCGATTTGTGGACGAATGAATGAAATGTGCAAACAGAACTTTATGATTGATGGTGCTGTGATGGAAGTATAAAGTTGTGTAAGTTTTAGAAGGTATTGTGGTGTTGGCTCAGCTTTGAGGATTAGTGAGACAGCATACGAAGAGAAGGCGGGTAAGTACAATGACTAGGGCAAGAGTGGTCGCAATGCAACCCGAAATTGGTGGAATCGAAGGCAAGACGAGGGAATGTGTGCCGAGTTCAATGGTTCGACCGAGACACTGATGCCGCAGGTTACTATTGAAATCGCAGGGAATAAGGAGATGGCTTGGAGGTTTAGGTGCATTGGAACCGCTCAAGTAAAAGAAACAAGTGATGTTGCCGTGAAACAGTCGGCAAGATTGCGAAGCAATAGTGTCGGTTGTTGTTGAGTTCTGGAAGGTCAAAGAAGGTAGAGCTTGATGAAGTGCTAGATACATGGAGAATTAAGCCGGCGGCTATGAGTATTATGATCGACCATCATGGTGTTGAGTTTAAATAGGTGAAGCACAATGATAGTGCAAAGCAGGTTTAGGCCCAGAATGCTCTTGCCAAGCCCAGTCAAAGAACCCCACTCATGACTCGGTCTCCTACTCGAGTTGACTCGGGCCGACTAGACTCGACCGAGTTGACCCACATCCTGCTGTTGACCGGTGACCTAAGCGGACTTTTCCAAATCACCGAGATGTTTTCCTGTCACTTCTCGGCCCGATTTCCGGCCATAATACCCATTTTTCCTAGGTTTTTGGGGCATATTTTCACATGGGTTTTCTCACACATGGGCTTGGAGGACTTCTATCTAGTGGACTTTTGAAGAATATACCTAATTTTGGAAACAAGAGAGCTATTTAAAGGAAAGACTTTTACAACTATGGGATATCTTATATCTTTTATCTTATATCTTTTATCTATCTTTTTGCCTCTACTTTGTTTTCTAGGGTTTACACCATGAAGTCTTTTCTCTTTCTTCTTGTTATGAACTCCATGAATATGAGCTAGAGTTTTCTTTTGGTTATGGATTAGTTGGATTTCCAAACATGAATTTTTGTGCAATAAATTAGTTTTCTCTCATATTATCCTTTATGATTCACCATTAATATTGTTACATGATTTGAATGCTTGTTTAGTTGAGTCGCCAATCGGGATTGAGTTTGCTTTTATCTTTATTGCTAGATTAGGGTTATTATACGCAAAAGTGATAATTCTTTGGGATTGCAAGTAGCATAAATAAGATTATAGTTTGTAGTGATATATTCTTATGATCTTATGTGAACCATAACCTTTGTTAAATCGGATTAGTGCTTTTACACGTTCGATTGCTTTGATTATTTTGATTTCATAGAACCTAATGCATCTAGGGAATTAAACTTGATTAGTGCTTTTACACGTTAGGTTGTTCTTTTAGATAGAATTCATATTCGCATCTTTTAATGTGTTTGTTGATGACAAGAGGAGATTAGCGGGATATTCTTTTTTAAGATCAAGGTATTCTGGGCCTTTGATAAAAGTTGAGATTAAAATATCAATTCTAGTTATTGTGTTGAAAACATGTTTGTGATTGAAGACGAAATCCATGACCAATACTTTCTCATCCTTGATTTGATTTGTTTACCTTTTATTGTTTGCTTTTATTTAGTTTATTATATAAAAATCACAAAACCCCTGTGTTATTTATAGGGAATCCAAACAATTTGACAACCAAGACCTCTCCTCTAAAGGGAACGATCCTTTCTTGCCATTGCTTCATTATATATTTTGAGTAAGTAAGAAAGTGTAATTTATTTTTGACGCCACGATAAATGTCAAATTTTAGCGCCCGTTGTCGGGAGGCAGCGTTGTCACTTGTCTTTGGTTTCTTATTTTTGTTTTTAGTTTTTGTTTCATTTTTCTTATTTTCCGGTTTTAACCTTGGTTTGAGAATTTTATTTCAGTGCTTGTTTCTCATGGAAGGAGCATACTACATGGATGGATACGGTTTTCAAATAACCTCAACAATATGACAACTACCAATTCCAGGTATAATCAAAACCAATTCATTGGTTATGACAATATTCCATGGAACCTTATGGTTTTCCTCAACAACCTTATGGCGGGGTATGTGTGTGAACAACCACAAGGAGGAATCTTATGCTCGTGAACAAAAAGTCTTTAACTTTATAGACAAATTTTCCAACTTTTTACAAGAAGAATTTCAAAAAGCAAAAGAGACTACAAACGAGCAACTCCAAGAACTTCAGAAGGTATTGCTAGCTTGCGAAGAGGCATTGATCAATGCAAGGAAGATATGGATAATTCTAATGTGCATATGGTTTGTGATGAATATTTGATTGATGCTAATGTTGAAAAGGCCAATCCTTGGGCACTTTCGTTGATAATTTGTAGTTAACTCAACTCTTGATCGTAATAATGATCATTCACCTATTCAAAAGGATGAGTTCTAGATTAGCAACACTAAATTCAGCTGAGGACCAATCTTATGTTGACTATGATAGTGACGGTGATTATGATACATTGCTTGAAACAACTCATGGTGACATCCCGAGGAGTGTACAATGGAGTCTTTTTGCGATCAAGATGAAGACGAAGAGGAATATGTCTACACTTGTGTAGATTATCAAGCATTGATCTTAATAATGATCAAGAGCCTATTCAAAGGGTGGAGCTTGAGGATGATGCATTTTCGAAAGTGTTCTAAAAAAGTTTCTTATAATAAAATTTGGATCCGCAAAAGAGTATGTGCCTTACAACAAAAAGGAGTGTGTTGAGAATGAGACCGTTATGACCACTATTGTGGAAGACCCAATTGAGCTTGCATATGATTGTAAATGATGATGTTTATGTCGAGACTTTGGTTAAAGAAACGACGAAGAATGGTTGCAAGGTTTGATAGAGGACCATGATATACAAGAGGTGAATAATTCACTTGAGTTTTTTAAGGATGAAGAGGATTAGTGATACAAGAGATTGTGATAGGTTTGTCTAACCCGGTGCCTATTGTTTCTTCTCCTTTACCTCTTATTGGTTTGAATGTATGTGCTTGAGAATATTGTTGAATGACTTTGTTTCTCGATATCCTCCATTAGAGATACTTGATTCTCATACTATGCAGGTTTTGGAACAAGAAACTGTGGAAGTACTAACTTCTATATTCTTTATACACTTCTAAGTGTGGACAAGAATAAGTGTGGGGAAGCTTTTTCGCTCATAGCTTCACTTTTGTTATATTACTAATATTTGTGTGAAGCTAGTGTTTGCAAAACAGGTTCTATGGAAGGATCCTCAACTTTTCGTGGATTGTTGGTATATGGACGATAACAAAAGAGCCTTAAGGACTGACGACTTTAAACCCAAGCGCTCAATGGGAGGCAACCCATAAGTTTTGTATCTTAAACCCTTTTATTTATTTATTTTTATAGTTTTTATATCATATTTGCATCCCCATGTTTAATTTCATTGAGTCCGGAATCTATCTTAGAAGAGAATTATGACAAATACCTTTTCGTCAGAAAAATTCAGACTGCACGTAGTTCAGTCCAGAGACCATAACTGTCAGAAAGTTTATCGAAACACTGTGCCCTTTTGACACTTTGTATAAAACACGTAGATGAACAACTTTTGTGAAATGGAGTTTTTCCAAATTCCTTACCAATTTGTACAGTTTTTGCGTTTTATCTGCTGTTACGTCAGAATTCAGAATTTTCGGTTTTACACATTGAGGACAATGTGAAGTTTAAGTGTGGGGGAGTCTTTTGCATATAGAGTTTTTAGCCTTTTTGAGTCAAAATTTTCAATTTTTTTGTATATATTTAAAAGAAAACTCCAACTTGTGGTTAGTTTAGAGTCACATAGTATACATGTCGCTAAGATTACATCGAGAATCTCATAATAGTGACTGAACTTAGAGATGACAGAGAACATGATTGGGTTTCTTAATTGTATGAGAGTTAAAGTTGGATTTAACCATGCCAAAGTGGCAGATAAAAGGTGCAGACCAATCTCGGTATTAGAGTAGTGATTCCCTATAGTGGAGACTACCCACGTTACATAATGTGAGGCACCAACCTTCAATTCTTTGTACTGTCTAAATTTGTGCTTTTAGAGTGTGTGTCACCGTCGTAAATTCCGGCAGAATGGTGAGCTGCCCAACCTCCCACCATAGAAGCACTATTTTGATCTCTTGAGTGCTATTTTTATCAACCATGATGGTGACATCGAATTAAGCTAACTTACATACCACTTGTAATCTTGTTAAGTTAGCACCATCCACCTTATCTCTCTCTACACCAACAGGTCCATAGAAACACCATCATCACCAACAAGAGGAGCATCACAAATTTGAAGGAAAGTTGAACACGTTCGAGGTTTACAAGCAACGGTATCTGCACTGAGCGATTTCGATTCAAGTAAAACAACAAGACAAGGAGCGGAATTTTTACAAGTTGAAGACTATTGTATAAGAGCCGAAGATTATAAAGATGAGAGTTCGAGAAGTTTATGATATCAAGACATACAAGTTGTGAAGAATCAAGCGGTAAAGTACTTACACCATGGCCTTTGTACTTACGTTTTTATTTTATCTTATTTGTATTTTATTTTTCTCTTATCTTCTAAAAAAAAAAAAAAAAAAAAGACAAGAGAAATTTTTTAGGTTTGTTAATATTTTTTATTATTTTGTATTTGTTTTATTTCTTATTTCTATAAAAAAAAATAAAAAAAAAATTATATTTTGGGTTTCTATAGTTCGTTTTTAGTTTTGTATTCTTTCAATAAAGCCAATGGAAGAAGAAATATCTATAATGAAGTTTCCAAGCAACAAGGAATTTGAGGGAAAGAATTACATTGTCAAGATTCTACGAAGTTCAAGAGTTATCATCAAGAGTTGAAGACCGAGAGACGAAGATGAAGACACCGATTGAAGACCAAAAGACGCTTCTATGGATGTTTGTGAGTGGTGCTAGCTGCGCACGCCCGAATGGATAACGAGGTAAGTAAGCATATTCCCACCTTCGTTAAGTGGTTGATTTCCTTCAAGAGATCACGAGAAATGGGTTTTCAAAAATTATAAAGATGTGGGTTTTCAAAACAATTCGGAGGGTTTTGCCTTCCTACTATTCAACGTGTCGCAGATTCTCTCTTCACTCCTACACGACACATGTGTGACCCATAAAAAAGCGTTTATTATTGAGCGCAACTTCATAAAACCCTTTCTTGTGGAGGCAGAGTCGAGACTTTCGATCACTCCGAACCCGAATTTCTTTCGAGAAGGGATGGTTATTTCTCTCTCTCAACTTTTAAGAATGAGATTGTGTTCATTTATGTGTCTAACTTCTTATGACTAGTGTGCAGAGAATCTCTATGTCTTCTTAGCTTTGGATGCTATTATTTCGGAGAACTAGTAAGTTGGAAAATAGGTTTTGTGGGTATATCTCTAGTAAACCCTCACGAGACTATAACTCGTCCACTAGGGACACCTAGGGCTTAAAGGCTTATTATTTATGCTAAGTGACCGTAGCCTCGACGACACGAGTTGTATGTATTCTTTATAATTGTTTTGTTTGATTTGCTCGAGGACTAGCAAAGTCTAAGTGTGGGGGAATCTGATAGGTGTCTAACACATAATTTACTATCTAGTAGTTACGCTTTCTTTGCTACTTTTCTTGTGAATTATGTACTTTACGCGTGTTTTTGAGTTATTAGATACTCTGGAGTCGCACGGAGGAAAAGAAGCGGAAATCATTCAAACTGAGTCAAAAGGGTAAACTGGACATTTCATCGCTAATACTAATGGGAGACCATCCACATGTTAAGGTAGCCAGATTTTGGTTAAAAGAGAAGTGCTAAAAGCACCCATGGGTGTTAATAGCCGCCCATACTATGAGACCTAGTTGGGTCGAATTCTGTTGTTTCAGAGTTCAGACAAAATTTCCTTCAATTCTTCTTGAGCTACAAATGAAATTAGAGGATTTGAGCGGAATTGATACTGCTAATTGCCAGGAGAGTTGGTTTCAGTTTGAATTAGAGAATCAGAGAACGAGGATATGAAATCACTACCATCATTCACCATCAGGTTAGGGATTTGTTGTGTTTGAATTGAATAGAGAAATTAAGAGATTGGATCTGTGTTAATTCGTAAAAACAAAGAAGAAATGATGTGTTGTTGCTATTGATCAAGATGGGTTTCGAGAGTCATATGCGGTGAATGATTGAAGATGAATTGACCGAATAATTGATGTTAGGGTTTGAAAAGAAATTAACTTGGGATACTCTCGATTTGAGAATACGGATCGTGGAACCAAGTCAGTGAAGATTTGAAGATGGGTTTGGTACGGATTCTATGAAATTGCAGGTGAAGGCAGTTAGGGTTTGGAATTGAGAAGAGCAAGAATTTGAGAAGTCATGAAGAATCAGAAGTGGGGTTGGGTTGCATTTAAGCTTACTTTGAAGAAACCCAAGATTTGGTGTTGGGAGTAATTCAAGGGTTTGAGCCAAAAGAGTTGTTGATCTTTCAAATGTGTTTGATCAATGACGGAGATAAGATGCGACTATGATGGAATTGAATGGAGTCGGTGATATATGCAAAGTGATGCAGCTGCAGGTGGTGCTGCTAGTAATAGAATTGGCAGACTGGAATTGTTGTATGCAGAGTTGCAGCTGCAATGAAGGCACTGGTGTGAGAAATTGAGCTAATGGGCATGTGGTGCTGCAGTGAACAAGGAGTACAAGGAATGGCGAAATTGTCTAGGTTGGTGTTTGAATGAATGGTTAGATGTATGTGTTGATGCTCGCGGTGGCATGAACTAAATGGGAGCTGATGAGAAACGCCAAAGTTGTTTGAGGCCTTGAGCTGAGAACTGGTGCACTGATGTGTTGGTGATGTGCATTGCAGGAATGATTTGAATGGAGGATTGAAATTGCAGAGTCTGGTGATGCAATGTTGGCTACAGCTGGATTTGCTGGTGCAGTGAAGTGTTGAGTGAGCTGCAGTTGTTGTGAATGGCAATACAGTGGAATGCTCGTCAAAAGTGTGCAGATTGGTGATGGTGATTGTCATGGGAGTGTTAATTCTCAGTGACTAATGGATGCTGTAATATGGTGATGATGCAGTTGAGGTTTAGCTCAAGGATGGAGGAACTAATTGGTAGAGCTGCAACAGATGGTGGTATTTCAGCTGAAATGTTTAGATGTATGTCTAGGGCAGGTACCTACAGGTGCAGGTTATGGTTGCAGAAGAACTGACTATAACCAGTCAAATGTTTGTGGATTTGAAGTTAAGTGGATATGCAGAGCAAGGAATGGGTGTGTTGCGAGGCATTGGTGGTTTGCCATGGATGCAGGTTAATGGAACTGGTGGTTGCTGCTATTATGAAGAAATTGTGTGGTTGTAATGGCTAGAACATGAAGCAGAAGAGGTGGTACCAGATTTTGTGTTGAGAAGAAGAAGGAACTGATGAGTCGCAGCTGAGTCATTGAGATATGAGGCGCTGAGCTGCAGAAATTGAGCTGATCCGTATGGATCAAAAGGGTGGAGCACAATGATGGCTACATTTGCGGTGATGGGTATTATGGAAGTGATGGCTGGTATATGCACTTCGCCATCCTGGAGTAATTGAAGCAATTGTCACGAGAAATGGTCTTTGAAAGTAACGCAGTTTTTGACTAATGAATGAAATGTCAAAATGCCAATTCTTATGATTGATGGTGTTGATGGAAGTATAAAGTTGTGTAAGTCTGTTTCTAGTGTGGTGTTGGCCTAGCCCTGAGGATTAATTGGGAGACAAGATGGGAAAGAAAGTCGGGTAAGTACAATGACTAGGCAGAGTGGCTGCAATGCAACTGAAATTGGTGGAATCAGAAGGCAAGACTGAGGGAATGTGGAGCTGAGTTACAATGGTTCGATCGAGACACCTGGGATGCCGCAGTTACTATTGAAATCGCAGGGAATAAGGAGATGGCTTGGAGGTTTGCCGCATTGGAACCGCTCGCAAAAGAAACAAGTGATGTTGCCGTGAAATTGAAGGCGAGATTGGGCTACAGTGTCGGTTGTTGTTGAGTTTACGGAAGGTCAAACAAGGTAGAGCTTGATGAAGTGCTAGATACATGGAGAATTGAAGCTGCAGCTATGAAGTATGATCAGCCATCATGGCTGGAGTTTAAATAGGTGAAGCACAATGATAGTGCAGCAGAAGCTTAGGCCTGCAATGGCTCTTGCCAAGCCCAAATCGAGCTAGTTAGAACCCTCGACTCATGACTCGGTCTCGACTCACGAGTTGACTCGGCTGACTAGACCTTGACCGAGTTGACCCGGTTTAACTCGTTGACCGGTGACCGGGCGGACTTTTCCAGTCACCTGAGATGTTTTCCGGTCACTTCTCCGGCCGATTTCCGGCCATAATACCATTTTTCCGGCGACCGTTTTTGGGGCATATTTTCTACATGGGTTTTCTCACACATGGGCTTGGAGGACTTCTATCTAGTGGACTTTTGAAGAATATACCTAATTTTGGAAACAAGAGAGCTATTTAAAGGAAAGACTTTTACAACTATGGGATATCTTATATCTTTTATCTTATATCTTTTATCTATCTTTTTGCCTCTACTTTGTTTTAGGGTTTACACCATGAAGTGCTTTTCTTTTCTTCTTATTATGAACTCCATGAATATGAGCTAGAGTTTTCTTTTTGGTTATGGATTAGTTGGATTTCCAAACATGAATTTTTGTGCAATAAATTAGTTTTCTCTCATATTATCCTTTATGATTCACCATTAATATTGTTACATGATTTGAATGCTTGTTTAGTTGAGTCGCGAATCGATTGAGTTTGCTTTCATCTTTATTGCTAGATTAGGGTTATTATACGAAAAGTGATAATTCCCGATTGCAAGTAACATAAATAAGATTATAGTTTGTAGTGATATATTCTTATGATCTTATGTGAACCATAACCTTTGTTAAATCAGATTAGTGCTTTTACACGTTCGATTGCTTTGATTGGCCTGATTTCACAGAACCTAATGCATCTAGGGAATTAAACTTGATTAGTGCTTTTACACGTTAGGTTGTTCTTTTTAGATAGAATTCATATTCGATCTTTTAATGTGTTTGTTGATGACAAGAGGAGATTAGCGGGATATTCTTGCCATCAAGGTATTCATTTGGGCCTTTGATAAAAGTTGAGATTAAAATATCAATTCTAGTTATTGTGTTGAAAACATGTTTGTGATTGAAGACGAAATCCATGACCAATACTTTCTCATCCTTGATTTGATTTGTTTACCTTTATTGTTTGCTTTTATTTAGTTTAGCACAGATGCATAAGAAGAATAATAGCGGAGCCATAAATGGGATATCAAAACAAAGGAAAAAGACAATCCTCGCAGAAGGACACGCAACCTAATCAGCCATCAATGCCCGACAACGAGCAATATCCGCATCCAAAGCCTCCACCATCAAACGTTTGTCATCACATTTGGTAGTGGCTAAACGAAGGTCCCGATGACCTCATTCACCAACTTATGGACATCTCGAATAATTTTTACCTTGGCTTCGGCCCTTACGAGCAAGCGAAAAGAGTATCCTCATGCTCTTATTCTTTACGTGCTTTATCCACGATTTAATCAATATAAGCGTCCACAAAGAGGCCCACTTCTTCTCTCTTAAAAACCAACAAACGCGTCAACTCATACCAAGGTAGGGATGAGATACAAGCAAAGACGCAGTAGTTAATTAAGGTCAATGTGTCCAAGAATGGTGGGCCGCCTCGCCGTAAATCCGGAGACGATAATCGACACTGGCGCGATCTATAGTATCCATCATTATCAAGGAATCACAATAATTGCTCGCCACGTCACGAGCAAGGATAGCTCATCCCGGTAGCAATACTGGTCTCCAATGACACGCGACCGATAAATCGGCCTATTGAGTACTGGTACGCCACGTCTTGCTCCATGAAATTGGCACGCATAGTATTTATATTCTCCATTCTCCTCTTCTCGGCGCTTTGATTTCAGCCTTCACGAGCAACAATCGCTCACCATAATACTTAAACATTGTCGTAGACCAACACGAACAGCGCCAAGGACAACACATATCCTGAAGAGAGTTAGCCATATTAGCGATCTCGTTGACCAAAAAAAGGATGGTGAAGTTAAAAGAAAAATTAGTGACCAAACAAAGAAATGAGAACCATATATAAAGGGGACGGCGTATTTTGTCAGGCAATAACCACTCATGTCTCCCCTTGCATGCTATGATACGTGTGAAACCACGTTAATGATATGCGAAAAACGATGCTCCTTAAAAGGTCTAGGTACCCCAAGAGAAAAAGACAACCACGATATAAGCATTGGGGACTCGGGGACTAAGGCCCAAGAACAGTGTGGCAACATCCACAGAGACGAGGGATAAGGAAGGAATCAACTAGGAAGTAAAAGTTTGGCAACAAGTAGCAAAAAAAAAAAAAACTAAATACACAAAAGAGGTAGAACCCCAAAGCAGATGCATAAAAAAAACAACAAAAGCAACAAACAAGGAAAGATGCCCTCAAAATAGCACACAACCTAGCTGCTATCAATGCGCGGACAAACTGGGAATGTCCATGTCCACTTCCGCCTATGAGGCGCCATCACACCGAATATTGGCTTGAGACAACTCCCAATCGGCATCACTTATCAGCCTATGGATGTCTTGCATGACATTTCCCTTAGCCCTCGCTCCACGAGCGAGTGCAAGAGTGCCTTCATACTCATCACGATCTCTACGTGCCTTGTCTTGACGAATTCGTCTGAGATTCCACAGTACATCTACCTCCTCTCTCAACACTAATAAGCGTGCATAGTTCATATTAAGGGTAAGGCATGACTTACGAGCTGCGAGTAAACAACGCCCGAGATAGAGTGTATCCAGGAAGCCGCGGGCCGCTTTGACCGAGATACGTGAACGACAATCAATAATGGCATGCTCTATGGGGGCCATCATTATCAAGACTCAATGAGTAGCCGGTATAACGCGGCATGCCGAAATAGTAGTGTCGCTTGTAAAGTACGCTTGATCGCGGATGTTACGTGTCCGACCTTTGAGCGGCTTAATGTGCTTCATAATGCCCGCAAACCAGAGCGAGCGTAGAGTCCCTATTCGCCGGGTCTATGCCTCCAGCGCCTCGATCTCGCCTTCACCAGAGATAAGCGCCAATTCTAGCCCCTAGAATATGAAAACCAACAGTGCCCGAGGACCGGGCGCTAAGGTTATCATGTATCCGTGAAGGTAGTGAGCCATCGCAGCAAGACATCCGATCGAAAGAAGAAAATGAAAATAAAATTTTGAAACGATAATCGGATTGAAAGCACGATGCTCCTATATAAGTAAAACATCGTCATAAATGATACAGTAACCGCCCCGTTTCTAACGACACATGGAGACCAAGGATGCAAAGTGATTTGACTATTGGATCATATGATAATTGACCCAATAGTCGGGACTAATGTTGATACATGAAAATGATGCCCTTAATGGGGCCAGGGTCCCCTAGAAGGGAGGTAAGCATAATATAAGACATGGGGACTTGGGGACTAATCCCAAGCCCAAATGAGAAAGCACCCATGGGGGAAGAAGGACAAGGAAGGAATTAACAAATAAAGAGGAGGTTATATTAAGGAATGGCATTAGAAGTAATTAAGGAGGTTAGACATGTGTCATGATGTCATAAAAGGAGGGGCTTTTGGAAAGTCTATATAAGGAAGGACAAGGTACAATTGGAAAGGCAACTCTCTCTCTTACTATTCTCAAAAGTCGAGGTCACTTGGTGTAGCTAGACTGGTGGACCGGAACTAAATTCACCTATCATGAGTTTCCTCTTTAGAAAAGATAACTCACTATGAACAAATGTTGTCTCTAACAAAGAACACCTTGTGTGAGCTAAAAAGAGAACTTAGTGAGTTGACCTTGAAATATTTCAGATATCTAGAGGAGTTGAACGATCCCATAATCAATGGTTTTTTCAATACGAAGGAATTCTCATTAGATGCTCCGAAAAGCTCTATAATATCTAGGAAACTTCACGAGAATTTATTCTTATGTTTTAAGAAGGATAACTTGGGTTTGGAATAGCCATTATTGTGAGT
>JAJJWW010013015.1:0-22460 GCA_023531295.1 Papaver armeniacum | reverse complement strand
TAAAAATAATTTCACTTTCTTACTACTCAAAATATAAATATAGCAAGGGCAAGAAAGGATCGATCCTAAGAGGTCTAGGTTGTCAAATTGTTATGGTTTCCCATATAAAATACCGGTTTGATTTAAACGGAAATAAATAAAGCAAAACAAAATAAAAGTAAACACGCAAATCAAGGATAAGAAGATATTAATCATGGATTTCTGCTTTCATTCAAACAAACATGGTTTCACCACAATAACTAGAATTGATATTTTAACCTAACTTTTATCAAAGACCTTCTAGAATACCTTGATCAGCAAGAATATCCCAAATCTCCTCATGTCATCAACAAACACATTAAAAGATGCGAATATGAATTCTACCTAAAGGAACAACCTAACGTAAAAGCACTAATCAAGTTTAATTCTAGATGCATTAGGGTTCCATGAAATCAGGCTAATCAAAGTAAATCGAACGTGGAAAGCGCACTAATCCGATTTAACAAAGGTTATGGTTCATATATGATCATAAGAATATATCACTACAAACTATAATCATATTTATGCTACTTGCAATCCTAATTATCACTTTTGGCGATAATAACCCTAATCTAGCAATAAAGATGAAAAAGCAACCAATCGATTCGCGACTGACTAACAAGCATTCAAATCACAACAATATTCATTGTGAATCATAACCATAATACGAGAGAAAACTAATTTATTGAATTAAAACCCATATTTGGAAATCAAACTTATTCCATAACCAATAATAAACTTAGGCACTAATATTCAAGGAGTTCATAACAAGAAGAAAGAGAAAAGACTTCATGGTTCTAAACCCTAATAAAGTAGGCTAAAAGAATCCTCCTCAAAAGATAGAAGTCCTCCCTTTTATATATTCTCAATTTCCATAAAGGATACTCCTTCCAAAACTAGGTTTTGTCTTCAAAGTCCATTAGTTGGAAATTCACCCTACACCATGGAGAGAAACCCGCAGTAAAATATGTCCCAAAACGCCATCGAAAATCGATTACGTCGAATCCCACAATAGTCGCTTAAGGTGTCTCGTGACCTATGAGTCAAACCCCACCGTCAACGGGTCGAACCAGTGGTCAACTGGCCTGATCATTGAGCAAACCTAAGGTCAAGTCGGGGAGTCAGGTCATTACAAGACTGAAGTTGGGGATGGAGTCGTGCCCGCTTTGGTCGATTTAATTCAATGCAGCAAACATCAGACAAAGTCATACCCGGCAGACAATCATTGTGCTTCAAGAAGGAACCATCGTGCCATACTCACCCACCCATGATGGCTATGCAACTTACTCCAAATTTAGTTGCAATTTCAACTGAGACCGCATCTTCTTAGCTCCCATTTCTTCTCTCGTGATTCCCACCAACTCCAAACCCGAGCTACAACACCATCAATTTGCATCCATGAATTCCATACTACGCCTCCTCACTTGCACAAAGAACCTTGCACTGCCATTCCCCCGTATAATTCAAAGATTCAAAATGTACTCCATAACTCCAATCAATCACACACATTCATTCAATCCCTTCCCCGCAAGCACATAGAATTGCACTGGCAGCTTCCATATCTCTCGCACCCGTAGCTCTCATTCATTCATCTCGCTTTCACTCTATAAAGCCCACAACGCATAATACACTGCAACTTTCTCCTTGTTCTTCATTCCTTACTTACCACAACGCCACCACTGTAGTGTTAGCCTCAAGAATGAGCTCATCTAATATACCGCAATCCGTGACCAAGCAATGTCACTTTTTTTTGTTCCAGACCAAAACCCCAAGTCATAAACCAACACCATGCATCCATAGCTCAATCCCAATCAATGCCTACATTCATCTAGACCGGCTACTCTGCCAACTCCTTCCCCGATTTTCTTGAGCATCAAAGACACCATCTCACAAATGCAATACCATTTTGCACATCACACCATTTTACTTTAACCGCAGCCCTGTGTTCAAGCCAACAACACCATTATCTCCTGATCGCACTCGACTCTAACTCCGACCTTACCAAAATCTCACTAACCCTGCAACCTTATTACCTCCGCAATTCAACACCATTCATCACCGAGTTCAACACCACAGCCAACCTCCTCCCCGTGCTTCCCCATCGAATCATCACCAACACAACACCTTGAACCAATGTTTGCCATTTCGACCATGTATAATCCTTGCAACACCAATTTAGATACAAGACTGCAACATTTGTACCTTACTACACTCATTGCAAACTTCCCTACAGTACCCCGCTTGGACTCTCACTTCCAATCCAATGGGATCCACTGGTCGCCAACTTCACAAATTGTCCATGACACTTAAATCTTGCATCTCAAGATATCCCATCTCAGCCAACTTAACTCAACCAACACAGCACTTAGCCTCAATTTCTTTGAGCTTCAACACTAACTCGCTTCATCTTGTTTCAACTCAACTTGTCACTTTCATAGCCTCAGCCTTCAACAAATCACATGACCTTAACTCTTTGAAGAAATGGACCACTAATAGCACCTTCCGCTTCCAAACATCTCATCCGCCATCACACTTAGTTCCCTTGCATCTCGCTTCTTTGAGTGGCCGCAACTACCAATTTAAGTAACAGAACACCCCATTCTTTTCCATCTCAATCACAACCAAAACAAACCCTAAGCACTAACGATGACCATGATTCACTTCCACACTCAAACTGAAAGAACCCATTTCCTATTATCGATTTGAGCCCGGCCATCCTCATTCATCACACAAAGTAATTTGCCTTCCTCTAATTCCTCCACTAAAGCACACAAGAGCAACAACTTCTCTTCACCCCAAATTTCATCCAAATCGATTCCGCATCCATCTTCTCGATCTCAAGTTCACTTCTCCACTTCCTCACATTCAATTAATCTTCTTCCTTAACGATTCGCAACATCGCCGCCCGTCCGCTCACCTTTCTTTCTCTCACCCCCTTTCTCGATCCGGGGTTTCAAGTGAAGAACTAATAATTGAGAAATGAATTTTCTCAATTTTTGGGCAAACAGAAGAAGGGTCATTAGCTCTAAGCGCCTTAATTGGATAAGGCCACCTCGCTTATCTTTGGCTTGTCGCCTGTAACCGACCGCCTACTCTTCCTTGCTCAATTGTCGCATGGAATCGACAATTCATTCTCACGCTTTGCGCAGCCTCTTTACCAAGCCAAGAATCACTCGCCTGCGAATTGACCTTCTAGCCCTTTTACGCCTAAATGCAGTGATTTCTCCATCTTTTCGCCCGTGCCACTCCAGAAGTACCTAAGAACTCAAAAACACGCGTAAGATACGCAATTCCCAAGGAAAATAGCAAAGAAAGCATAAATTCTAGATATAATATTAGGTGTTTTACAACACCTATCGTATTCCCACACTTAGACTTTGCTAGTCCTCGAGCAAATCAAACAAAACAATAAAATACAACAACTCCGTGTCGTCGAGGCTACGGTCACTTTTAACATAAATAATAAGCCTTTAAACCCCTAGGTGTCCCTAGTGGACGAGTTATAGTCTCGTGAAGGTTTACTAGAGATTTACCTACAAACCTATATTTCAAACTCCGCTTCATTTGTGACAAATCAATGAATGAATCCAAAATGACTACGGTGAGGAGGTACCTTGCAAATTCAATTCAATTATTAGTAAATAAACTCTAATTAGATAGTTGAACAAGCCACAAATACTAGGAAACTAACAAACCACAATCACAATGAAAAGATTAAGAAGATGGATATAGATGTAGATGTTGGCGAATATTCACAAGTGTTCGATGTTTCCCATATCTTGTCCAAGGTCACCGTTTGATGAACCTAATCCTATTGGATTGAGCTACTTGGTGCTTAATGCTACATCAACTCACTCAGGCTATACAAGGAAACCAAGTGACTTTATTCAACCAATATAAAACTTTTTTTTTTCTTTTCTTTTTTTTTTTTTTTTTTTTTTTTTTGACAACATGATTGGATCAAATCTGGATCCAGCGCATGATTCTTGTCATCAAGTACATGATAGTTGCCTTGGATCCCGCATTCCACGCTTGTTTAGGCGACGGAGACAGGGACTACGTTTCACACATACTGCTATTCCCAAGTGTCTTTTTATTCCGTTTTGGTCTAATTGGTCGGTCCTTTTTTTTTTCTTTTCTTTTCTTTTTCAATTTTTTTTTTTTTTTTTATATATATTTTTTCATCATTTTTTTTTCTAGTAACTCAATCACTCTATTTCATCCTAGCAGTAATAACACGTCGATGTTTAGTGACCCACCAAAGCACTTAGAGAACAATAGATAAATATGGAAAAATAAAAATAGAATGCGATATGGTGATATTCTGAGATATGGTAACAACTATCATGTTAATTTGTGATTTCTGAGCTATATTCTTCCCTTTTAGTTAATTGGTTCCTCAACTCCTGCATTCAAATGGTTCCATCCACTAATGGTGTCATCCTAAAGGCACAAGTTTCTAGATTTCTTGAGTTCAAAAAAGCACAAATTTTTTCTATTTTTTTATTTTTTTGATTTTTTTTTTTTTTTAAAGGCAAAAAAAACAAAACTAAAACATACAATGCTCCCCCACACTTAAACTTTACATTGTCCTCAATGTAAAATTGAACTGGCCCAAAGAAGGTTCAAGGTGGGAAATCCGCAAATGATATGCAAAAACAAGAAAATAAAGATAAAAGCAAATGCATAAAAATAAAAGATAAGGATAAAGATACAAAACCGGTGGGTTGCCTACCACTAAGCGCTTGTTTTAAAGTCGACCTTTAAACTTAGCTTCTTGTAAGATTCATTCCCCATACACCAATAATCGGAAAAGTTGGGGATCCACCCATAGCACCTGTTTTGGAAACACTAACTTCACAAAAATATTAGTACAATAAAGCAAAAGTGAAGCTATGAACCGATAAAAGCTTCCCCCACACTTATTCTTGTCCACACTTGGAAGTGTATAAAGAATATATGAGTCTGTTTACTTCAAAGGTTTCTTGGTCCAAAAAACGCGTAGTATGAGAATCAAGTATCTCTAATGGCGGATATCGAGATATAAAATCATTCAACAATATTTTTGAAGTACATAAATTCAAACCAATAAGAGGTAAAGGAGAAGAAACAATAGGCAAAGGGTTAGATAAACCTTGCACAATCTCTTGTATTACTAATCCTCTTCATCCTTGAAAACCCAAGTGAATTATTCACCTCCTTGTATATCATGGTCCTCTATCAAACCTTGCAACCATTCTTCGTCCCAGTTTCCGAACCAAAGTATCGACATAAACATCATCATTACAATCATATGCAAGCTCAATTGGGTCTTCCACAATATTGGTCATAACGTCTCATTCTCAACATACTCCTCTTTGTTGTAAGGCACATACTCTTTCGCGATCCAAATTTTATTATAAGAAACTTTTTGAGAACACTGAAAATGCATCATCCTCAAGCTCCACCTTGAATAGGCTCTGATCATTATTAAGATCAATGCTTGAGTAATCTACACAAGTGTCGTCATATTCCTCTTCATCTTCATCTTGATCCCAAAAAGACTCCTGAGATGTCACCATGAGTTGTTTCAAGCAATGTATCATAATCACCATCACTATCATAGTCAACATAAGATTATTCCTCGCTGAATTTAGTGTTGTTTATCTCTAACTCATCCTTTTGAATAGGTGAATGATCATTATTACGATCAAGAGTTGAACTAACTACACAAATATCAACGAAAGTCCCCAAAGATTCGCCTTTTTCAACATTAGCATCAATCAAATATTCATCACAAACCATATGCACATTAGAATTATCCATATCTTCCTTATATTGATCAATGCCTCTTCGCAAGATAGTCATACCTTCACGAAGTTCTTGGAGTTGCTCGTTTGTAGTCTCTTTAGCTTTTTTAAATTCCTCTTGTAAAAGTTGGAAACTTTATCTATAAAATTAGAGACTTTTTGTTCAAGAGCATAAGAATCCTCCCATACTTGTGGTTGTTCACACACATACTCACCATAAGGTTGTTGAGGAAAACCACAAGGTTCCATGGAATATTGGTCATAACCAATGAATTGGTTTTGATTATACCCATGGAATTGGTAGTTATCATATTGTTGAGATTGTTGAAAACCGTATCCATTGTTCCAATATGCTCCTTCCATAGAAATAAGCACCAAATAAGATTCTCAAACCAAGGTTAAAAACCGTAAAATAGGAAAAATAAAACAAAAACTAAAAACAAAAATAAGAAACCAAAAACAATTGACAACCACATGCCTCCCAAGAATTAGCCGCTAAAATTTGACCGCAATGAAAAATGAAAATAATTTCACTTTCTTACTACTCAAAATATAAATATAGCAAGGGCAAGAAAGGATCGATCCCACAGAGAGGTCTAGGTTGTCAAATTGTTATGGTTTCCTATATAAAATACCGGGGGTTTTCTGATTTAAACGGAAATAAATAAAAGCAAAACAAATAAAAGTAAACACGCAAATCAAGGATAAGAAGATATTGGTCATGGATTTCGTTTTCATTCACAAACATGGTTTCACCACAATAACTAGAATTGATATTTTAATCTCAACTTTTATCAAAGACCCTAGAATACCTTGATCGCAAGAATATCCCGCAAATCTCCTCATGTCATCAACAAACACATTAAAAGACGCGAATATGAATTCTACCTAAAGGAACAACCTAACGTGTAAAAGCACTAATCAAGTTTAATTCCCTAGATGCATTAGGTTCCATGAAATCAGGCCAATCAAAGCAATCGAACGGGAAAGCGACTAATCCGATTTAACAAAGGTTATGGTTCACATATGATCATAAGAATATATCACTACAAACTATAATCATATTTATGCTACCCGCAATCCTAATTATCACTTTTGCGTATAATAACCCTAATCTAGCAATAAAGATGAAAGCAAACTCAATCGATTCGCGACTCGACTAACAAGCATTCAAATCATGTAACAATATTCATGGTGAATCATAAACGATAATATGAGAGAAAACTAATTTATTGAATTAAAACCCATATTTGGAAATCAAACTTATTCCATAACCAATAATAAACTTAGGTACTCATATTCAAGGAGTTCATAACAAGAAGAAAGAGAAAAGACTTCATGGTTCTAAACCCTAGAATAAAGTAGAAGCAAAAGAATCCTCCTCAAAAAGATAGAAGTCCTCCCTTTTATATATTCCTCAATTTCCATAAAGGATACTCCTTCCAAAACTAGGTTTTGTCTTCAAAGTCCATTAGTTGGAAATTCACCCGGCCCACCATGGAGAGAAACCCGTGCAAAATATGTCCCAAAAACGCCGCCGGAAAACGGGATTATGGCCGAATAATCGCCGGAAAGTGTCTCGGTGACCTAAGAAAGTCAAACCTGGCCACTGGCCAACGGGTCAACACGGGTCAACTGGCTTGATCACGAGTCAAACCGGTCAAGTCGTGAGTCGTGGTCACCAAGACTTCGAAGTTAGATGGAGTCGTTCGCTTTGGCTGATTTAACTTAATTGTGCCAAAGCATTGACAGTCATACTCGCAAAGACAATCATTTGCTTCAAAGAAAGAACTATCAAAGCATAATTGCACAAATATGATGGCTATGCAACTTACTCCAAAATTTAGTTGCAATTTCAGCTTTAGATCAGATTTCTTAGCTCCCATTTCTTCTCTCGCATTCCCACTGCACCTACAACCCGAGCTACAACACCATCAATTTGCATCCATGAATTCCACAAGTACCACCGCCCCACTTGCATCAACAACCTGCACTGCCATTCCCGATAATTCCAAGATTCAAAACACACCCATAACTCCAATCAATCACACATTCATTCAATCCCTTCCCTGGGCAAGCACACATAGAATTGCACTCGTTAGCCCATATCTCTCGCACCCGTAGCTCTCATTCATTCATCTCGTTTCACTCTATAAAGCCCACAATCCGCATACTCACCGCAACTTTCTCCCTTGTTCTTCATTCCCTTACTCGGTCACAAACACCACCACATCAGTAGTGTTAGCTCAAGAATGAGCTCATCTAATATACTTTACAATCCAGACCGCAATGTCGCCTCTTTTTTGTTCTCGTATCAAAGCAGCCCAAGCCGCAAACCAACACCACAGACCCATTAGCTCAATCCCAATCAATGCCTACATTCATCTAGGCTGCTCACTTGCCAACTCCTTCCCCGATTTTCGAGCATCGTGCACCATCTCACAAACCGCAATACCATTTTGCACATCACTCCATTTCCAGTTTTTAACCGCACCTCAGTGTTCAAGCCAACAACACCATTATCTCCCGGACCGCACCCGACCTGCAACCCGACCTTTACCAAAATCTCACTAACCCCGCAACCTTATTACCTCGCAATTCAACACCATTCATCACCTGAGTTCAACACCACAGGCCAACCTCCCCGTGCTTCCCCATCAATCATCACCAACCACGTAAAACACCTTGAATCGCAATGTTTTGCCATTTCGGACCATGTATAATCCTTGCAACACCAATTTAGATACAAAGACTGCACAAAGACAAACCCTACTACACTCATTGCAAACTTCCTGTACCCCTTGACTCTCAATTCCAATCCCAACCGCATCCATTGCCCAGCCAACTTCACAATTGTCATGACACTTAAATCTTGCATCTCAAGATATCCCATCTCGACCAACTTAACTCAACCAACACAGGACTTAGCCTCAATTTCTTTGAGCTTCAACACTAACTCTCGCTTCATCTTGTTTCAACTCAACTTGCCGCCATTTCCTCATAGCCTCGGTTCAACAAATCACATGACCTTAACTCTTTAGCAGCCGACTACCACAAGCACCTTCCCCGCTTCCAAACATCTCATCCTCGCCATCACACTTAGTTCCCTCGTAATCTGGGCCGAGAGCAAGCGTGAACTACCAATTTAAGTAACAGAACACCCCATTCTTTTCCATCTCAATCACAGAACCAAAACAAACCCTAAGCGGACCACCGATGACCACAAGATTCACTCCACACTCAAATCCGAGTTGAACTATTTCCTTATTATCGATTTCGAGCTCACCTATCTCGATTCATCACACAAGAATTTCGTCTTCCCCTAATTCCTCCACTAAAGCACAAAGATCAACAACTTCTCTTCACCCCAAATTTCATCCAAATCGATTCCAGGATCCATCTTCTCGATCTCAAGTTCACTTCTCCACTTCCTCACATTCAATTAATCTTCTTCCCTTAACGATCCCGCAACATCACGCCCTGTCCGCCTCGAATTCCTTTCCTTTCTCTCAATTTCTCTCTTTCGATCCGGTTTCAAGTGAAGAACTAATAATTGAGAAATGAATTTTTCTCAATTTTTGGGCAGTGTAAGAAGGGTCATTAGCTCTAAGCGCCCGCACTGGATAAGGGCCACCTCGCTTATCTTTGGCTTGCCGGGTTGCAGAACCGATCGCCTACTCTTCCTTGCTCAATTGTCAGCTATGGGAACCGACAATTCATTCTTTCATTGCCTTTGCACACCTTTAGCCTGCTCCAAGAATCACTCGCCTATGAATTGACCTTCTAGCCCTTACGCTTCAAATGAGTGATTTCTCCATCTTTTCGTCCGTGCGACTCCAGAGTACCTAAGAACTCAAAAACACGCGTAAGATACGCAATTCCCAAGGAAAATAGCAAAGAAAGCATAAATTTCTAGATATAATATTAGGTGTTTTACAACACCTATCAGCGATGGCATGTGCGGAATGCCTTGGTGGTAGGTTGCACGGTTTGCAAGTTAGGATACCAGCGTGTGTGTTTGGCATGTGCCAATGGCATGTGCGGAATGCCTTGGTGGTAGGTTGCACGGTTTACAAGTTAGATACCAAAGATGTGTGTTTGGCATGCGCAATGCCTTGGTGGTAGGTTGCCGCGGTTTGCAAGTTAGATACCAAAGGTGTGTGTTTGGCATGTGCCAATGGCATGTGTGGCCATTAAAGTGACCTTGATAGGGAAACTAGCTAACGAGCATGTTGGCATGTGCCAATGGCATGCGTGGCCGTTGGGCCGTGACCTGATAGGGAAACTAGCTAGCGAGCATGTTGGCGTGTGCTAATGGCATGCGTGGGCCGTTAGGGCTGTGATTTTGCTAGGGAAACTAGCTAGCGAGCATGTCGGGGCATGTGCCAATGGCATGCATGGCCGTTAATTGATTTCGCTAGGGGAAACTAGCTAGCGAGCATGTTGGCATGTGCCAATGGCATGCGTGGCCGTTGGGAAATGATTTCGCTGTGGAAACTAGCTAGCGAGCATGTTGGCATGTGCCAATGGCATGCGTGGGTCGTTAGGGCCGTGATTTTGCTAGGGAAACTAGCTAGCGAGCATGTTGGCATGTGCCAATGGCATGCATGGCCATGTTGACCTAGTTGCATGTTTTGCAGCCTAGGGCGCTATGTTTGGCGTGGGCCAAAGGCATAAGCGGCTTGGAAGTATGGCTTTGCGACACGTGTTGGCATGTGCCAATGGCACGTGCAGCCATGTTGACCTAGTTGCAAGTCTTGCAAACCTAGGGCGCTATGTTGGCGTGGCCAAAAGTCATAGCGACTTGGAAATATGGCTTGCGACACGCTTTGGCATGTGCCAATGGCACGTGCAGCCATGTTGACCTAGTTGCAAGTCTTGCAAACCTAGGGCGCTATGTTACAGTGGGGGCAAAGTCATAGCGACTTGAAATATGGCTTGCGATACGTTTTGGCATGTGCCAATGGCACGTGCAGCCATGTTGACCTAGTTGCAAGTCTTGCAAGCCTAGGGCGCTATGTTGGCGTAGGCCAAAGTCATAGCTGACTTGGAAATATGGTTGCGACACGTTTTTGGCATGTGCCAATGGCACGTCAGCCATGTTGACCTAGTTGCAAGTCTTGCAGCCTAGGGGCGCTATTTTTTGGCGTGGGCCAAAGGCATAGCGGCTTGAATTTGGCGTTGTTTCCATGGTGCGCGGTGCGGCTTGGTTTGGCATTGTTGCCATGGTGCGCAGATGCGGCTTGGTTTAGCATTGTTGCCATGGTCGAATATGTGGCTTGTTTTTGGCACGGTTGCCATGGTCAGCGCAGAGTCACGGCTTGTTTGGCATGGTTGCCATGGTGCGATGTGCGGCTTGGTTTGGCATTGTTGCCATGGTCTGTAGTATGCGGCTTGTTTTGGCATGGTTGCCATGGTGCGCAGAGTGCGGCTTGGTTTGGCATGGTTGCCATGTATCTCTTGATGTCACTTTGGTTTGGCATGGTTGCCATGGTGCGCAGATGCGGCTTGGTTTGGCATGGTTGCCATGGTCTTGGCAGATCACGGCTTGGTTTAGCATTGTTGCCATGGTCGCGGTAAATGTGCGGCTTGTTTTTGGCATGGATTACCATGGTGCGCAGAGTCGCGGCTTGGTTTGGCATGGTTGCCATGGTCGCAAAGATGTGCGGCTTGGTTTGGCATGGTTGCCATGGTCTGTGATGTCGCTTGGTTTGGCATGGTTGCCATGGTGCGAGAGTCATGGCTTGGTTTGGCATTGTTGCCATGGTGCTGAAGATCGGCTTGTTTTGGCATGGTTGCCATGATGCGCAGAATGCGGCTTGGTTTGGCATGGTTGCCATGGCGCGCAGATGCGCCTTGGTTTGGCATTGTTGCCATGGTGCTAAATATGCGCTTGTTTTTGCATGGTTGCCATGGTCGCGCAGAGCTTGCTTGGTTTGGCATGGTTGCCATGGTCGCAGATGCTAGCTTGGTTTGGCATGGTTGCCATGGTGCAGAGATGCGGCTTGGTTTTGGAATTAGGGTTCCGTGTTGAAACCCTAACTGCATTTTGAAAAAATACCCCTATTAATTATTTACACCGAGTTAAATGCTCTTATTTAATGTGTTATGGGTAACACTAGGTCATGGGGTTTTACGATTTTACCCCTTGTCTAAAAACCACCATCAACATTAAGTCCCCCGCTTAGCTTTCAGAACAGGGGCTTTGTTGCGAGGTAAGCATAAGATGGTGACGAACTATTAACAACAAACCGTAAAGAAAATCAAAGGAGGCTCGCCTCGACCTTTATAAATAGGATTTGGAATCCTTGCCTCCGGTCGCTTTGCACAAGTCGAGGGCAGCACACCAGGGGCCTGATGCGGCCTTAAGACGCTGGGAAGTTGGCGTGAGTTGGGAAACCGAGTGGGCTAGTCAAAGGGACCCCAAGGCTGAAGTAGAAGCCGTTCGTGCTTGCAAAGTGACTTGGGCGGATTGGGAGGTCGGGCGAATTGGTGGGGCCTGGTCCAATCTTGAAACCATGCTTGCAGCGTGACTTGGGCGATGGGGGCGTCTTTAGCAACCGAGTGTGCTAGGGTGAGACCGATGTAAACAAGGAGGAGTTTCTTTTCGATAGAAAGTTTCCTTATCTTGCTTTCCTTCACGTGCGGCTTCAATTAGGGCATTATTCATGCTAAAATCAAGCGTTATGTCTCTCATTGCTTCCTTTCCCTTTTAAGGTTCCGCATTCATATCCAAAAAATAATAGCATCGTCTCCTCGTTTGAGAAAAGGGTTCTTCTTGTTGATTCCCCTTTTCCTTTGCTTTGCTCTGCGTTTTCTTCTTCTTCCCCTTTTTTTTGTATGCGTGTAGACAGATGGAATTTGATCATCTTTCCATTTCTTGCAAGCAGTATGATGGGATCTTCCAGAGACGGCCGTGCCTTTAACCTTTTGGGAAAGGACTTTGGACCGGCGAGATCGATCTTCTTCTCTTGAGGAGGTATCGGTGCCTGTTGAACCTTGTTCCATGAAGCTAATGAAATTATTAAGGACCTCCCTCCCATCTATCCCTACTTCGAAGAAATGTGTGCATGTTCGGACCCCCTTGGGTTCAATGGACGGAGGAGAACGCCATGGTTCTCGATTTTGATGTGGATGAATCAACAAACTTTCTTCAAGCGCCAATGAGAAAACTTTCGAAAAGAGCGTATGATAGAGCGAGACAACCTTTGAAGTTGATGCCAAAGGTGTTATTGACGAAACCGGAGGCGTCATGGTGGCGTATGTTTGGAATAGTTGTCGAGGACACCGGCTGTCAGTGTGGTCGCCTGGATGGGATGTTAAGGTTGTCGCCTGGGTAAAGCCGCCGAGTGGAACCTTTGTTGCCCAAGGATTGCTGGGGAAATGCTTGAAGATAGCTTTGCCCAAGAGACTTGCGCTCCGTCCTTCGAGGGCTAGTTCCTCCTTTTGTTTTTTCATAATGCTTAGTTCCCGATGTTTTTCCCTTCTCTTTTTTTTTTGTAAACACATCTTTCCCTTCTTCTTCATCGCAAACCTTTTGCTTCATATATATATTTTTTGAAAAGGGGTTGTGGTATGATGGCTCTGCAATGGTTTTCTGGGTTCTTCTGATATCTGAAGGATTCGCTCGGGAAGAGATATATTTATTTATTTTATTTTATTTTTTTGACAAAAGGGTAGATCTCCAGGGAAAAAATACAAACGGTGTATTCATCCCGGGAAGTACAAATATTAAGAGGAATGATTCAAAGGAAGTACCGAAAAGGGGAGTGATTGGGAAATACAAGATTTTAGGGATTGATTCCTTGAGCCATCGCGAGTGAACTATCACGCCTCCAGTGTGTGTCTGGTATTGATGAGCTTGCAATATCCTCCCAAAGGGTATCCACAACTGTGTATAGCTCGCTCCAACTTCCTGGGCAAATCCATCTTTACTCGGTCATCCTCCCAACTTGAAACGAGCTTTCCTTAATCACTATATCTCCGATTGAAAACGGGTTCGACGTCGTGTAACCATTTGAGCCTTGGCTTTCGTTGGTTTCGCATGTACTTCCAAGCTTCTTGCAAAGTGTTCGAATGGTCCAGCCTCCCCATTCACATTTTTTGACAGTTTTCAGGCTTAAGAAATTGTTGTGAGTCCCCATGACAGAATGGGGAAAGAAAAGGTCGATTGCGTAAAAGGTTGCTCGGTCAGACTTACTTGCATTTGAAAATCATGGGCTAGCGCCAACGGGTCCTCTTCTGACGCTTGGGTTCCTTCAATAGCTCGTTGATGTGATAACCCGTGACGATTTGTCGGAATCCCTTCGGGGCAGGGATGTCGCAGAGGTGTACGCCCGCTTTTGCCTTGTTGTCGAGTGCCCATAAGCGTCCCAAAATCATGTCATGATCTAGTTCTTTGACGATGTGGAACTTACGCGTTATAGCGTCCTCCTATCTCGATCTCTAGGTTGATGTAGCCATGCGCTGCTCAAAGCCTCTCCTCTCAAGCTCTTAATCACAGACGGAAATAGGTAGCGTCTTGCTTTGTAAATCCTACCGCCTTTAGTGTCTTGAAAGTGATGATGTTGTGGTCGAGGTCGTGTCGATGAGCGTGTCGTCAAGTTCGGTACTTAAACGGACGTGGTCAGCAGTCCCTGGCTCCACTTCGCTTGTTTGGAAATCTTGGGCCCTTGGCGTGGATTCCGAGGGAGAAAAGACGTTTGGATACAACACGATTGAGAGCTGCGAAAATATCTTGGCGCTGAACCTTGGAGAGATAGAGAATTTCGCATATATGTCGTGATCATGGATTGTACAGCCTCGTGCACCTGAGTCCCCGTAGGAACCGCAGCTTTTTTATCGGGAGTGGGTCTCGATGCACTCTTTCGTCTCCTAGCTGGAGTTCTCCTCGCTTCTATCCTTTGATTGAAAATATGCTTTAATCTGTTGTAATTGCTAGTCGGGTGGTGAACGAACCCGTGGTAATGGCAAAGATTTGGGATTTGCCATCTCACCTCGGCTGGACGTCTAGGCGTGGCAGTCTGATGACATCATCTTGAACCCACGCTTCTAGAGGTCAATCACCTCCTCGATGGGGAATGGAAATCAAGGACATTTCCTTAGGTCCCACGATGTTGCACAAGAGTTTTAGTGGCGATCTTCCGTCGCGAGGGCTCCCATTGCGCCTCTATGGCTTCACGTTTCTACCGGTGGCTCGTAGTTGCGCTTTCCTTTTTCCTCTTTTCATTCACTATGTTCACGGAGGATGAGCCGGCATTAAATTGTTTGTCGATGAGGCGCCTACTCCCGCGAGTTTCACACGTCTTCGCCTCGAGTTGGCCTAGTCCTTTCCAAAGAATGTTTGGTCTTTGTTGTTCTGCGACGTCTCGCGGCCTCATGGAGTTCTGGAGAATGTTTGGAAACGCAAGTTTTCTAGCAGTGGCGCGGTAGATCGGACCATACCATCGATGCACGCGTTTACCAATTGTTGCTCTGGCCACGTTTGGGTCGTGGCAATCGAGTGCTTGAACCCCGAACCTTTTGACGAAATCATTCGGATGTTCGTTATCCCATTGGTACATTCTCCCGAGGTCTGAAAAGGTAACTTGTTCAGACACGAAGAAATACTTCCCAAAACGCTGTGACCATGCTACTCCGGGTTGGGAATGCCGTCATGGGATGTCATGTTGTACCATGTATACGCCCTTCCTAAGTGATTTTGAAAATTCCTTAAACGAAGAACGTGATTATATTCATGTTCACCCAAAGATTCCAGGAAACGAGAAACATGTTCGCGCATTCCCTGTACACATCATAAGGGTAAATTGAGGGGAAGAGTACCCCCCTGGGAGAGGGATTCTCGTATTTCGGACGGGTAAGGGGGTTGGTGATGATGTACATCGAACTCATCATGCTTGATTCTTGGCCACGTAGGGAGTTGTTCCAAATCCTCTCTCGTGACGAAATTTGGTGGTTGATTTCTCCCAACGGACTCTAGTGCGAGCTTCTTCATCCGTGGAGGCGTGCCCTGCCGAGGTGCCGCTGTGGTTGTTGGAGATGTTTCTAGGCGTCTTCGGAGGATGCGACTCACGGTAGTCGCCTGTCGTGGTTTTGAGAAAGGTGAGCACCTCCTTTGTGTTGAAACCATGTCCGTCCGGGCTCGCGAGCGTCTCCTCCGTCGCTCCATCAAATCGGCGATGGTGACATAGGGCGACTTCTCTAGTCCCTCCTGCCTCTCGTCCCGTCGGGCTGGGTAATTGGAGCCTTAGTTGTCGGAGGCGCCATGCTGGAAGAAGTATTCGGGGTCGCGGTGGCGCCTCTAGCCCCGGTGACCGGGGGCGTGACACCTCAAGTGATATTCTCGCCGTGATTAGAGGGTCAGTGCGGACGCTTAGAGGAGGCAGCGGCTCGGCCCCGGTGATAAAGCGGTGTTACACTGAAGGAGTGCATTCGATGTTGTCGTTGTCACCGGTGAAGTAACAATGTTATGGGGAGACGCCAACATCAGAATGCGTTACGCGTTGATGTTCTCTCAGAGTCGCTCCGATCTCGAGTTCCACCATGTTGGGATTTGACGTTAGGGAAACGAAATCAAGAGTTGGAGTTGATATTGTAGCCGATAGATCAATCCTCCCGCCGTGGTCGCCAATTGTTTAGTGGGTAAAAATCGTTTCGGGATTTCGGTAAATTCTGAGGTGAGTGAGAAACCGGTTCAAACCCTAAACAAATGTGTTTTGCACGTGAGCACTTTATAGGTTCGAGAGATCAATTCGTACAAGTCCCACCTAAACCAAGAAATGGCCGTTCCAGACTTGGTTTCGGTCACAAAGTGGAGGAGAAGGGGTTGATTTGGGGAGGGAAGCAAAGAAAGGTGTTGAGGAGAGTAGTATCTCGACTTGTATCGTAGAGTGAAAGCTTAGGGAAGCTTGCAAGAGATGAAAGCTTTTGGGAGAGCTTGCAAAGTTGCCTTTCAGAGTGTAAGTGTAGTATATTTCTCCCGACCGAGACTTGTTGTCCGGTGGAAATAGGTAAGAACTATTTATACAAGTCGAGCTTGAAACGTGACTCTGCCTCATGAAGGAAGAGAGTAAAGGGTGAAATAATGGGAGGAGGTGGTAACCGATGGTTTAATGGGCGAAAACGTTTTTCACTATTATTTCCTCTTTTATTTGACCGCTTTATTCCTTTTCACGCTTTCTTAATGTGAGCGTAGTGTACGCGCATGTCGTGACCGCCAAAAACCAAAACCCTAAAGAAGCATCCCCCAGCTTGTGTTGGATGTCTCCAGTGTCGGTTCATCTGAGTGCAAGTGGCGCCGCAAGTGGCGCGTGTGGCATGTGCTTTAATGCCTGGTGGTAGTTTGCACGGTTTGCAAGTTCATTTACCAGGCGTGTGCGCTTGGCATGTGCCGATGGCATGTGCGAATGCCTTTGGTAGGTTGCACGGTTTGCAAGTTAGGATACTGAAGCGTGTGTGTTTGGCATGTGCCAATGGCATGTGCGGAATGCCTTGGGTGGTAGATCGCACGGTTTAAAGTTAGATACCCGCCCCGTGTGTTTGGCATGTGCCAATGGCATGTGCGGAATGCCTTGGTGGTAGGTTGCACTATTTGCAAGTTAGATACCAAATAAAAGGCGTGTGTTTGGGCATGTGCCAATGGCATGCGTGGGCCAATAGGGCCGTGACCTTGATAGGGAAACTAGCTAGCGAGCATGTTGGCATGTGCCAATGGCATGCGTGGCCGTTAGGGCCGTGACCTTGATAGGGAAACTAGCTGCGAGCATGTTGGCGTGTGCCAATGGCATGCGGTGGCGCAAGTTAGGGGCCGTGATTTTGATAGGGAAAACCAGCTACGATCATGTTGGCATGTGCCAATGGCATGCATGGCCGTGGGGACGTGATTTCGCTAGGGAAACTAGCTAGCGAGCATGTTGGCATGTGCCAATGGCATGCGTGGCCGTTAGGGCCGTGATTTCGCTAGGGAAACTAGCTAGCGAGCATGTTGGCATGTGCCAATGGCATGCGTGGCCGTTAGGGCCGTGATTTTGCTAGGGAAACTAGCTAGCGAGCATGTTGGCATGTGCCAATGGCATGCATGGCCATGTTGACCCTGAAGTTACATGTTTTGCAAGCCTAGGGCGCTATGTTTGGCGTGGGCCAAAGGCATAGCGGCTTGGAAGTATGGCTTGCGACACGTGTTGGCATGTGCCAATGGCACGTGCAGCCATGTTGACCTAGTTGCAAGTCTTGCAAACCTAGGGCGCTATGTTGGGCGTGGGCCAAAAGTCATGGCGACTTGGAAATATGGCTTGCGACACGTTTTGGCATGTGCCAATGGCACGTGCAACCATGTTGACCTAGTTGCAAGTCTTGCAAACCTAGGGCGCTATGTTTGGCGTGGGCCAAAGTCATACGACTTGGAAATATGGCTTGCGACACGTTTTGGCATGTGCCAATGGCACGGCAGCCATGTTGACCTAGTTGCAAGTCTTGCAAGCCTAGGGCGCTATGTTGGGCGTGGGCCAAAGTCACAGGCATGACTTGGAAATATGGCTTCGAAACGTTTTGGCATGTGCCAATGGCACGTGCAGCCATGTTGACCTAGTTGCAAGTCTTGCAGCCTAGGGCGCTATGTTTGGCGTGGGCCAAAGGCATAGCGGCTTGAATTTGGCGTTGTTGCCATGGTGCGGCGCTTGGTTTGGCATTGTGCCATGGCACGCAAGATATGCGGCTTGTTTGGCAGTCTTGCCATAGTGCGCTAGGGCGCTATGTTTTTCGCATGGTTGCCATGGCGGCAGAAATATGGCTTGGTTTGGCATGGTTGCCATGGCACGCAAAGATAACATGGTTTGGCATTGTTGCCGTGGTGCTAAAGATGCGCCTTGTTTTGGCATGGTTGCCATGGCGCGCATCAGCGGCTTTGTTTTGGCATGGTTGCCATGGCGCGATGCGCTTGGTTTGGCATGGTTGCCAGGTGCGCAGAGTGCGCTTTTGGTTTGGCATGGTTGCCATGATGGTGCAGATATCCTGGCTTGGTTTGGCATTGTTGCCATGGTGCGCAAAGATGCGCTTGTTTTTTGGCATGGTTGCCATGGTGCGGCAGAGTGCGGCTCTGTTTTGGCATGGTTGCCATGGTCTAATATCGCGCTTGGTTTGGCATGGTTGCCATGGTGCGCAAAGATGCTATTTGGTTTGGCATGGTTGCCATGGTCGCTAAGATCGCGGCTTGGTTTGGCATTGTTGCCATGGTGCGCAAGATGCGCGCTTGTTTTTGGCATGGTTTACCATGGTGCGAAGAAATGCGGCTTTTGTTTGGCATGGTTGCCATGGTCGCTAGAGTATGCGCTTGTTTTGGCATTGTTGCAATGGTGCGCAGATGATGCTGGCTTGTTTTTGGCATGGTTGCCATGGCGCGCAGAGTCGGCTTGGTTTGGCATGGTTGCCATGGTGCTAAAGATATGCGGCTTGGTTTGGCATGGTTGCCATGGTCACGCCGGTGCTGGCTAGTTTTGGAATTAGGTTCTGTGTTGAAAAACTAACTGGTATTTTGAAAAAAATACCCCTATTAATTATTTACACCTGAGTTAAATGCTCTTATTTAATGTGTTTCGGGTAACACTAGGTCATGGGGTTTTACGATTTTACCCTTGTCTAAAAACCACCATCAACAAATTGCATGCCGATTAATATGTTTATTGTAAGGTGGCGTGCTTGGTTTGCCAGCTAGTATAGTGGCGTCAAGTAGTGGTACATTTGGTCTTTAATGTATGGTAAGGTGTCTGAAAGGGACTTGATTGGTCAAGAAAAGGGGCAGGGCAAACATGAGGCGCGCCGCACCTCTGGGCGCCGTGGCGCATTTAAAGTGACCTAATTGGTCTGGCAGGAAGAGAGGGGCTCGGCCAAGCATGGGCGTGGCCACACTTCGGTGTGAGCGTGACGGCTTAGGAGCAACCCGATTGGTCGAATCTAAGCTGGGCTCTGCTAGTAAGGGCCCGTGCCCACAACTTGTGCGCACGTGGCTAGTTTGAGGCGACCTGATTGGTCTGCAGGCAAGAGAGGGGCCTATTGGGCAGGCGTGGCCACACTTCTCGTGTGGTGTGGCGGCTTTAGAGAAACCCGATGGTCGAAGGGAAGTGGGGCTTCAGGGGAGGGCCAAAAATGCACAACTTATGTGTGTGGTTAGTCTTGAGGTGACCAGATTGGTCGAGGGAAATATGGCCGGTTTAGATGGGGCGGGCCAATGGAAAGTGGCGCAGCTGGCCTAAGGCATGGCCACGCCTCCCTTTGCTGCCGCGCTCCTCGTTTCGATTCTCGGGGCAAGATTTGCACCTACTAATCCATGGCGGATTAATTACCTAGTTTTCCTAGGCTTACTTTCGACAAGCAAGTCTCGTATATCAGCGCAAGGCGCGAAAGTAATTGATTGAATTATATGTGTTGATACAGTAGTTCTTTAAGTTCATTTCCTGAGAGCAAAGATGCTTTCCGATTGAATACTTTATGCAAAGACCTTATCCTTGATATTTGGAAATTGGTGTTACTCCGTCGAGTGAACACAAATTGTCATGCCATATCAACATTATGGGTTCAAATTTCGAGAACATAGCATAGAAAGTATTCAAAGAAACTTATATTAAGTGAATATAGGTGATAGGTGTCTAAAACACTTAGCTTTATATCTAGTATTTATGCTTTTGCTATTATCCTTGTGAATTGCATCTCTTATGTTTAGTTTTGAGCTTATTAGGTACAATGAAGTCAATGAGAGCAAAAGAAAAGGAAATAGCGAAAGATGAGTATTATGGTTCACAAGTCAGTTTATCTGGAGCTACCAAAGGTTAAGGGGCTACTACTGGGTGGTCCATATCCACAGGGTGCAAATAGCCATCCCGCTCTCTACACAACCCCAGATCGAGAATTCTCTTTTCATTACACTCACCCGAAATTCTTAGAGGAAAGAAAGGGAGATGGTCACATTAAAGTGGTCTCGAGAATCGCAAGAAATGATCAGAAATGGAGATTTCGGGACAAGGAATGAGATGTTAAGAGGATTTGAGTGATGATGAGGAGATGTAATGGCCGCTTCATCGAAGCTTAAGCTCGATTCGAGAGTTTGTCTGTTGTAATAGGGAGCTAGGGTTTCACAATTGATAGATGGAGCTGCCATTGATTCCGTGGTAAATGGAAGAGATGATTTATGAATTTGAGAAGAAATTTGAGATAGGTTTGTATCGAATATGGCTTTACAATAAGAATTTGAGACAAGAAAAGTATGCAAGCCCCAAGAACAGCCAATCGATGCCGTCAAGGGAATGAAGAGATTAAGAAGTTTTGAGATTATGAATGGATATTGATGGGTTATTGCCTTAATTGAATGTGAATGCTCGCGGAAGGAGTCTGTGGAAGATTGCAAATCCAACTGAGTTATATCTATCTCCACTTTGCAAGACGCCTAGCGTGTGTTTAACAAAACTCGGTGCCACCGGGCTTTGCACAATTCAGGTTCAGTTTCAAGTTCAAGGACAACTAGTCGATCACATCCTTAAGTCATGGGCTAGACCATGGTTCGTGAGTGAAGGTGTTGAAGGAAATTGGTGAGCATCGGGTGATCGAATGGAGCTCGAGAAGGACATTTTAATGAGTTGTTGTTGTTGCCAACCATGGCAACCGAGGGATTAATGTGGGAGACGGGTTAGCTACCGGCGATGGCAGATCAATGAATGGTTGAGGTAGTCAGTTCTATGGATTGTGAGAAAACATACGAGGTTGGAGCTCGACGTAAAAGGTGGTATTCTCACCAGGTGGGTTCTTGGCAATGTTGGTTTCCGGAAGCAATGGAGACGGAAAACTCGAGAAGGAGTCAAAATAACGCGAATGATGAACTAAGATGGAGGAATGTATTCAGTGGTAATCGAATTTAGCTCATAGTCAGTGGTGTTGTACCGAACGAGTTGGTGACCGGAGTGATGAGTTGGTGCACGCAATTGCAAACAAGGAGAACTAGCCGCAGGCAATGGAGAGCAAGTGCAGCAGAGAAGCACCAAAGCAGGGGTGTCGGGCAGAATTGAATGGAAAACGTGGTGATCAGGTTATCACGAGATATTGATTATGGTGTTGTTGCTGCCATGGGATTAATCATGCATTGGCAGAGTTGGAGAATGGCAGTATTGAACCAAAATGGGCACCGTATGGAAGAAGCAAGTAGATGTGCATTAAGTGGAAAGAGCAAATGGATCTCGGTGGATGTTTACAAAGGGTTCGAGAAACAAAGAATGAATTGAAAATGCTGTTTAGCCGGGTTTAGTTATTTGCAATTACAAGTACTATATGAATGCTTTGAGATCGGCATTGGCGGTGTGGAGTTTAGCTAATGCATTGGTGTCGAACTCAAGCAAGAATGAAGTTGGGCGAAGTTAGCCACAGAAGAGAGCAAGGGATTACCAATGAAGCTTTATGTGGATTGCTTGTCTGTCAGCTGCTAAGGTATAATACCATGAAATGATGAAGTAGACCGAGGAATGCGACACCGCTGTGACGGTGTTCGGGAGTCCGTATCACAAAATGGGTCCAGCAGTTGGTAGCAAAGTGCTGCGCTTATGGCCGGTGTGTGTCGAATGGGTGATAAATTAAGCCCGGAAGTCGCAATGGGAAGAGATGGTCATGCTATGGAAT